>MU134452.1:0-172777 GCA_015039355.1 Ramaria rubella
CACAATGTTTTACAAGTATAAATCAACAATGATGATATAGGGTGCAACTAGACATGATGTGTACTATAGTATGTTAGACATACAATAAAAGTTATAACTACATTGAGATAGGCCTGTTGAATACGATGTGTATCATTAGCAAAAGAAAGATATTGTATAAAATTTTAAAAAACTTTAGATTATACATATGTATCAATAGTTAGCGTAAACATTAAAATATATGTAAAGCTATTAATTCTGATGTGTGATTGAGATAATGTACATTTAGTCTGCTTGTTTGCAATCTCAATACATGTGAATGACCCTCTAAGCTCAATGTCAATGCTGCCAATTATCTCACTTGAAGATCTTATTTCTGAAGATGATTTGGGGTCAGAAAATGATCTGGAGGTGCAGATTCACAAGATTTCGGAGTTGCAAAAAGAAGCAGCAAAGAAATTGGATCAGAGAAAGTCGCCAAAAAGGACAAGAGACAGAACAGCACACATACTGTCGGGTAAACAGAGAATGAAGGCTCGATTACTGGTACCTGCAGGTGCAATGATTTCAAAAGGTCTGAGGTATTTTTCAGCGAGCTTCTTTGAAGGTCAGGTTGTGTGGAAAAAATTGGCTTTGACAAAGACTTTGTCACCTACTTTGAAGTCCGGGGCTGGAGAACGTTTCTTGTTTGTGGGTTCCTCGTATTGGGATTGCGCATCGGAAATTCTCTTTTGGAGTTCCTGGTGGAGTTCGTCTAAGTCAACTGTGAAATCTTTCATGTGGGATGAGGTGAGATCGTGTTCGGGATGTACTGAAATGTCAGGATTATAACCTTTGTTGGTGAAGAACGGAGAAACTCCCATTGTCACGTTTGGAGTGTTGTCATAGGTGAATTCTGCAATCGGAAGAAGTTCAGCCCAATTGTCTTGTTGATAGTTACAATAAATGTGGAGATATTGCTCAAGAGTCTGATTTGTTCATTCAGTTTGTCCGTCACCTTCGGGGTCATAACCGGAAGTGAAGTGGAGTTCATGTCTAGCGCTTTTCCGAGTGTGCAGAAAAAGGAAGACATGAATTCCAAACCTCGATCAGAGGTGACGTGAGTTGGAACACCGTGCTCGGAGAAGACATGGAGAATGAAAAGCTGAGCGAGCATTGGAGAACTGATCGTCGTGACTGTCGGAATGAATATAGCTTGTTTTTTGAGTCTGTCAATGATAACAAGGATGCTGTCAAACCCCAATGAAAGTGGAAGTGGCTCAATGAAGTCCAAGGATATGGAGTTCCATGGTCTTGGTGGGATTGGTAAGTGCTTCAGGAATCTGTAAGGCTGGTGTCGTTGGGATTTTGATCGCATGCATGTTGTACAGGATTTAGAGCCCTTTTGGCAATGCAAAACCATGTGATCACTCCGCCAAATTGAAATCATGATCCCATGTTGCAATCATGCCCGGGCATGTCCTGTTCGGTTGGGGCTATCATGGTGCTCCCGTGAAATGCACCCACGAGATCGCCCCACCAAAAGTGTGAAACTGCTCAGACCAGTTTTGCAGAGTGCACCCGCAACCATGCGGAGTCTCTCCTCTCTACCAGTCTCTACCACACACGCCACACACCCATCCCTAGCCACATATTCCCTGATATGTCTTCCACTAAACCCAGCACTGACAAAAAGAACTTCAGAAAAGAGACAAGCGAAGCTGACGAGAAGGTGAAATGGTCTACCACTGAGGAAGCCGAAGTTGTCAGCATTCTCACAGACCAGAAGGAACTAGGTAACCAGGCCGAATCTGGCTGGAAACCCATTGTGTGGACAGCAGTGGTTGCTGCACTGGCAGCCACGTTTGACACCATTCCTCAAAAAAATGTCAAGCAGTGCAAATCCAGATGGCAGTGTGTGTGTCATCTTTTCATTTTTCCTACTATCTGGCTCATCCACTGTTGAAGTTGAAGGGTGAGTACCGCCTAGTAAAAGCACTGCGTGAGCAGTCTGGCTTTGGGTGGGATGACATGAAGCAGATGGTCACCGCACCACCTGATGTCTGGGACAAGTATCTTGAGGTATGGTGCGCAATTACTAGCAGGTCTGCGTGTCTCACCGGTTTGTGTAGAAGCACCCAAAGGCCAAACCGTTCTGAAGGAAAGCATTTCTGCTGTATTCACCGATTGAGAAGATTGTGGAGATGGTTATAGCTACAGGCTCCGGCGTGGTTTGCCTAGCAAGTTCTGACACGGGTGAGGGAAGGAGTGTTGGCGGTGAACACTCAGAGGGTGAGGAAGGGGATGCTGGAGATGAGAATGATGGTAGCCAAGGTGGAATTGACGGAGTGGAGAGTGATAGCGAGGGACACTGGAAACAAATCAAGGTGTCCTGAGCCAGGAAATGCTTGGGGCATCCTCTGGAGAGCTATCATGTTGACATCATGTCTGGACTTGTAACATGCTTGTTCTATGTAATATGGCCCAGATATGTTTCAAAGCCAGACATACATGGAAAAACTAAAATGTTCATAGCATGTATTCTATATTATCACTGGATTTGTTCAAAATATGGCCTCTTCCAGTGCATGCACAAAATATTCCATGATAATATGAAGTACATGCTATGAACATTTTAATTTTTCCATGTATTTCTGGGTTTGAAACATATCTGGGCCATATTAAATAGAACAAGCATGTTACAAGTCCACACATGATATTAACATGATAGCTTTCCAGAGGATGCCCCAAGCATTTCCTGGCTCAGGACATCTTGATTTGTTTCCAGTGGGAGAAGCTGAGGTGGGTACTGTACCAGTCTGTTTGGGGATCTGTTCAGACTGAAAAGATTGCAGACTGTGGCGACACCACGCAAAAGCCATCACTGTTGAACTGGCACAGATGCCATGTATTTGGTCTCCAATGCCCTTGAGGGCATTGCCTCAGCGTTTGCTCTGCCAGATGCAAGCACGGCTCCAACATTTGTCAGCACACCCCAGTGGAAGACAAAGGCCCTCCAGACTGCAGAAACTGAGGAGGAGGGGCTCTTAGACAATGAGATTGTTGAGGTTGCAACACTCTTCTCAGCGAGTGTTGAAAAAGCCAATATGTATTTGGCATTTACTAACAAGCAGGCTCACCACCTGTGGCTTACCAGGGAGCTAACGAGAATGGTGTAGCCATTCATATATATGTTACTTGCGTTTCCTACTCTCATAACTAGACCACATCGCCTGTGCAATATGATCTCGATGTTTGTTTGACTGAATAATCTTGGCGTGTGACACTCCGCTCTGTAGTTCCCCATGGTGTGCTTCTTCACCACCCAACTCATCCCATTCCAGCTCATCATCGGGATCATATGTCTGGATGAAGTTATGAAGGACACCCATGGCAGGTATGACGGCGGCCTGTGCTGCAATGGGGACCTCAGTGCTCTCCCGAAGCATTTTGAAACACTTCTTCGCCACCCCGAAGATATGTTCAATGACATTTTGGGCCTGTGAGTGCCGCAAATTGAATAGTTCTTTGTGTTTGCAGGCCTATGAGATCCAGCTCATTGTGACACCCAACATGAAGGCACTGGCTTTGCGTACTTGTTTTTACCAGCGGCCCATTCTCTCAAATGATACCATACTCCCTGATATGGCACCAGCAGTGCATCACATGTAGCATATCCAGCATCTGCTAGATAGTACTTGCCATCAGGTATAGTAAACTCATGCACATGAGCATCATCAAAGACCATTCCATCATTTGCACTACCCTCCCAACCACTGAGAATGTAGCAAAACCGCATGTCAAATGAACATGCAGCTAGAACATTGTGACTGACTCCTGCCTTCCGGTTGCGATACCATGCTCTTTCCTCAGCTGGAGGGTTTGCGCCAATATGAGTTCCATCAAGGGCACCAAGTGCATCTTTGAAGAAGGGGAAAAGCTTCGGGTTTTGGGCAATCTCCAGTGGCACTGGTCCATTGACCTCTGGGAGCTTTAAATAAGTTGGGTAGAATGGCCTTGATAAGAGTGCACCGAGAACTCTGTGAAAGCACCTGTCATCATAGCATCAGTATGCCTCACCCTAAAATGACTCTTTCCTTTGAAATTGTATCCCCACTCCTCTGAAAACATTTGGCCACTTTTTGATTTGTCAAATTTGTCACAATGGAGTACAGAAACACGGCAGTTTGCTCTTCTGCTGTGACCCATCATGTGTCCCCCAAATTTGACTTGTCCTGTAGTTCCTGGACAAGCATGCAGAAGACATGTTTTTGCATGCCTAGTTGGTCTCAGAAACGGGACACATTCCCATTCATGAGCTCTTGCAGCCAAGCATGACCTGTGAGGATGGAATCATGGTAAGGAGTTTTGAGAAGTGATTGCCCAAAGTGCAGAGCAGTTGCTGTCCCAACAAGTGCTACTATGAGCATTGCAAATCTTTTGCGTTTGCGCTGCTGATCCAAAGCCTTCTTCTTCAGAAGACATACAGAGTGGGACATATTTTATTGTCATGTGCTGTTCTGTGATCAACCTGTAACTATGCCTGTTCGATTGTACAGATCATGATCAAATTCAAGCATGATTTGTCAATAGGTGGGATTGCGGGTGCTTTTTGCAATCACGCCAAGTGATCGCATTGCCGAACGGGCTCTTAGTGTTGCCGCGGTTTGGTTGACTGAGCCATGGTTCCCATGGCCGTGACTTCGACAACATAGGTTGCACAAAAACTCCCAGGTCAAAACCGTAGTCACACCTATGTTTTAACTGACCTGGGGGGTCGGTCAACCACTTAAAGTGGTTGACTGCAACCATGTAGTCAACCAACCACTTTATGTGGTTGGTTGACCATGGGGTTGCTGTCCAGCAGTATGTGCAGTGTGAGTGCTGCTGGTGTCACACCGGCGGCTGCTGAACACAGTTCAGCAGCCACCGCTGCAATAGTAGCAGCGGCGGGGGGCAGTGGCAATGGTGTGCCACTGCCCCTACTCTGTGTCAGCCACATTGGTGTGGCTGGCGTAGTGCACCAGTACTCGCCGTGTTGGCTGCAAGTACTGGTGGGGGAGTTGCACCGGTGGCGGCTGAACCCAGTTCAGCCACCGCCGCTGCAACAGTGGCGGAGAGGCAGTGGCAATGGGGTTGCCACTGACTGTCCATACTCTGTGCCAGCCACATTTGCATGGCTGGCGCAGAGTACCAGTACTCACAGCTAACACTGCGAGTACTGGTGCTAGAGCACTGGTGGCTGCCAAACAGCCACCGTGTTTTGCAGCTGGCTCTATGGTGGCTGGCATAAAGCAACCGAACTCGCAGCCAGCAGGTTGGCTGCGAGTATGGTTGACTGCGACTATAGGTCATGGTTCCGACTATGGATTTTGGCATGAAATCCACTAGTTGTAACTGTGACTGTCATGAACCATGACCGAACCATGACTCACTGGAAACAAATCAAGGTGTCCTGAGTCAGGGAATGCTTGGGGCATCATCTGGAAAGCTATCATGTTTACATCATGTATGGACTTGTAACATGCTTGTTTTATTCAATATGCACTGGAGGCATGCCAAAATTTTCTGACCCAGAAAACCCTATGGAAAAGCTTCAGAAATGGTTGAGTATGCCAATGATTTATCTGGATAGGAAAACTGTGGGAAAACAGAATGTTTGCCAGTGATTTTCTGATCCCAAGAAACTTTGATGAGATCACTCAGAATAGATTGAGCAAATTGAGAGGGAAAAAATAGGAAATCAGTGAAAAATGTGGGAAAATATGGGAAAAGCTGTTTTCCCATGGTTTTCCTCTCAAATTTCTCAAGTTATTCTGAGTGATCTTATTAAAGTTTCCTGGGATCAGAAAATCATTGGCAAACATTCTGTTTTCAAACAGTTTCCTATCTAGATAAATTATTGGCATCTTCAACCATTTCTGAAGATTTTCCATAGGGTTTTCTGGGTCAGAAAATTTTGGCATGCCTCCAGTGATGACCCAGATATGTTTCAAAGCCAGACATACATGGTAAAATTAAAATGTTCATAGCATGTATTCCATATTATGACAGGATGTGTTCTCAATATGGCCTTTTCCAGTGCATGCACAAAACATCCTGTGATAATATGGAATACATGCTATGAACATTTTGATTTTTCCATGTATGTCTGGCTTTGAAACATATCTGGGTCATATTGAATAAAACAGACATGTTACAAGTCCATACACAATGGTGACATGATAGCTTTCCAGAGGATTCCCCAAGCATTCCCCAACTCAGGACACCTTGATTTGTTTCCAGTGACTTTGGGAGTCACCGAGCGGTTCAACTTCGGTCCTTGAGCGGTTTTGGACTGAAGTTGCAGCAACACTAACAGGATTTGACATAGGAAATCACAAAGTTGCAGAGTTTTGGCTATGTATATTCACATTGGATATTGCTGAGTGTCTTGTCTGAAATGTCTGGAGATTTGGTGATCTTGCAGATATTGTAGAACACTGAGTCAGAGGTCGTTAACGTCGGGAACGTAGATTTGGTTGTTGAGTCAGAGAAGTCCTTGACACTGGAGGCAAACAACAATTTTCTGAGTCAGAAAATCTTTCAGAAAATCCTCAGAATCTGCCATGTTTCCTGAAGATTTTCTGGGGACAGAAAACTGCTGAAAAACCTATGGTTTTTAGAGAGTTTTCTGTCCTGAGAAAAACTTCATGAAATTCTAGAAATGTGCCCCAGAAAACTGTCTAAGAAACACTTGCCAAAAATGAGGATTTTCTGAGTCTAAGAAACTTAGAGAATATTTTGGATTTCCACAGGTGTTTCTGCAACCAGGAAAGCTTGCAAAAATTCTCAGAAAATCTTGCAGAAAACTTTGCAGAAAACCATGGTAATTTAACAGTGTTCTGATCAAGGAAACTCAAAAAATAAAGGGGTTTTTGAACAAGGAAATTGTCAGGAAATCTCTTGTTTTTAACAGATTTTCTGCTGCCAAAAAAACCTAAGATAACCATAAGGATTATTCCCAGAAAATCTGGGAAAATGGCAGAGTTTCCTGAGGATTTCCTGGGTGCTTACATAAATCCTGGAAAAACCCAAAAAAGAATCTTGTTGAATCACCAAGAATCACACAGTATTTAAACAGCCAGGAAATCCTCAGGAAACTCTGCCATTTTCCCAGATTTTCTGGGAATAATCCTTATGGTTATCTTAGGTTTTTTTGGCAGCAGAAAATCTGTTAAAAACAAGAGATTTCCTGACAATTTCCTTGTTCAAAAACCCCTTTATTTTTTGAGTTTCCTTGATCAGAAAACTGTTACATAACCATGGTTTTCTGCAAAGTTTTCTGCAAGATTTTCTGAGAATTTTTGCAAGCTTTCCTGGTTGCAGAAACACCTGTGGAAATCCAAAATATTCTCTAAGTTTCTTGGACTCAGAAAATCATCAGAAAATCCTCATTTTTGGCAAGTGTTTCTTAGACAGTTTTCTGGGGCACATTTCTAAAATTTCATGAAGTTTTTCTCAGGACAGAAAACTATCTAAAAACCATAGGTTTTTCAGCAGTTTTCTGTCCCCAGAAAATCTTCAGGAAACATGGCAGATTCTGAGGATTTTCTGAAAGATTTTCTGACTCAGAAAATTGTTGTTTGCCTCCAGTGAGGATTGACTGACCATCACTGGAAACAAATCAAGGTGTCCTGAGCCAGGAAATGCTTGGAGCATCCTCTGGAAAGCTATCATGTTAATATCATGTGTGGACTTGTAACATGCTTGTTCTATTTAATATGGCCCAGATATGTTTCAAACCCAGAAATACATGGAAAAATTAAAATGTACATAGCATGTATTTCATATTATCACGGAATATTTTGTGCATGCACTGGAAGAGGCCATATTTTGAACAAATCTAGTGATAATATGGAATACATGCTATGAACACTTTAATTTTTCCATGTATGTCTGGCTTTGAAACATATCTGGGCCATATTAAATAGAACAAGCATGTTACAAGTCCATACATGATGTTAACATGATAGCTTTCCAGAGGATGCCCCAAGCATTTCCTGGCTCAGGACACCTTGATTTGTTTCCAGTGCATCGGGGTGTTGGAGGATTTGCAGGATAGTCAGAAATTGTGGGATCGGAGGAGATGGATTGTCAGATTTCTTTGTGAAGTTTCTCAAAATCCATGATGGTAACTGCACGGAGAATTGTGATGTTAAGAGATGTGGCTCAGAGGGACAATGACAGCTGTTTGTTAGTAAAAACTGGGCAGAAATTGTGTGGATTAACACTGGCATAGTTGCTACTCCCCTCTTTAGGATAGACGTCCCATCGTCTAGTTAAAGAGTTGGGTTGTGTTCCGAGTTTTCTGGGTCAGAATCAGATAACAAGGTTGAATTGGCATAGGTATTCTGACTATCGGACTTGTCGTTGGGTTAAAAGCTTAGTGGTGGCAAAATATTCGAGGTTTTTGTGGTCAGTTACAACGTCGATGGTGGAACCAGAACCTTCAAGGTAATGCCACCAAATCTTGAAAGCTTCAAAAATTGTGAGTAATTCCTTGTCGTGAACATCGTAATTCCAGGGCGGTGAAAGTCCTAGAATGAAAAGCTACAGGGTGAATTTCACCATCTTCCGGAGAGATGATGGAGAGGATTGCCACTAGGGCATAGTCCCAAGCGTCAGTTTCCACGATGAGTTGGCAATTGGGAATGCAGTGCATAAGGATCGGAGCTGAGGTGAAGGCTTTCTTAAATGTTTCAAAGGATTTCCGACACTCATTGGAGAAGTTCCATTTTACAGATTTCCGAGTGAGTCGGTGGGATTGCGATGTCGGAGTAATTATGAATGAAGTGTTGGTAAAAGTTCACAAAACCTAGGAAGGATTGGATGTCTTTTACTTTTCGGGGCTTGGGCCATTCTTGAATTACTTTGATCTTGTCGTCTGCCATTGAAAGTCCTTTGGGGGAGAGCATGTATCCAAGGTATTCTACCATAGTCTTGTGGAAATCACATTTGTTGGATCTTGTGTAAAGTTGGTTCTTTCGGAGATGTCGGAGAACTTCATGGACATGTTCTCCGTGTTCTTCCAGGTTGTTGGAATAGACTAAGATGTCATCCAGATAGATGAGGACCGAAACGTCAAGCATGTCGCCAAATATATTGTTCATGAATTGCTGAAAAGTGGCTGGTGCATTAGTGAGACCAAAGGGCATAACACGCCATTCAAAGGAACCATATTGGGTCCTGAAGGTGGTTTTCAACTCATTGCCCTCTCTAATGCAGACTAGATGGTAAGCATGTCTGAGATCAATTTTGCTGTAAATCCGTGCCTTTCTGGGGCTTTCCAGATGGTCGGAAAGTCAGGGAAGTGGATATCAGTCTTTTTTTGTGATCTTGTTGAGACCGCAGAAATCAATACAAAGTCGGAGTCCACCTAATTTCTTCTTCGAGAATAGTACCGGAGCACCGTGCGGAGAAAGTGAAGGGTGGATGAATCCTATGGCTAGTGCCTTGTCAATGAATTTTCGGAGTGTTTCTAGCTCAACTGGAGATAGGGAATAAATAGTTCCCAAGGGGGGACTCTCTCCCTCTATCAGGTCAATATTGAGATCGTACGGTGGATGATTGGCAAAGATTTCTGCTTTCTTCTTGCTGAAGACATTGGAAAACTTGTGAGATTCCAATGGAACACCGTTGAGATTGGCTGTCAGATTGGGATTCAGGGAAGCATTGATGATGGAAGCAGATCTTCCTTTCAGAATTATGCATAACTGAAAGATCTCCTCGTTATCTAGTTTGCAAAGGTGAGTGAATGCAGAAGCAGGGGCTAGGTCGATAGGTGAGTCTTGTTTGGATGTCAGAGGGGCGTCCGCATGATCAGATTTCAGAATTCCAGAGACCACAGAGGCAGATTTCGCAGAGAGTGACATCAAAATTGAATCTTGCTGCTGAGGAATGTGGAACAATATACTACCCAATACCCAGTCAATCAACAGATTGTAGTGGGTGAGCCAGTTGTGTCCTAGCATGACAGAGCAGCTAGAATCAAGTGGTGTTACATACATAGCAACAATCTGATTTTTGCTGGACAGAAAGCAGATTGGCATATTGATAGTCTGCGTGATTGAGACATTAGAAGTGCCATCGAAAAGCTTTAGTGGAATCTGCAGGATATTGCAGAATTCCAGCGGAAGCTTGGAAGCAAACGATGAGTCTACAAAACAATGGGTGGAACCGGAGTCCACGAGAGCTTGGATATTAGTATTCAGAATAATGTCAAAAGTCAATGGTATAGTAAGAGAATTGGATTTCAAAAGAGCGGAAGCGTTGAGTCAAACCTCAGAAAACGCACAGATGGAATCAATGCAGCTCTGGGTCTGTGCAGAGGTCTCAGAGCTGCTTATTATTTTTTTGAATCCGTAATGGCCACAGGTTTGACCTTGGACTCGGGTTTGCTCAGAATTGCGGAGGCCGCTTGGGCCTTCAATTGAACGTTAAGGGAAGTTGACCATGGACAATCCTTTGCGATATGTCTGGGTTTCCCACAGAACATGCAAAGGTTTTGGTCCATGTGTCGCTGTCTCTCTTGCTGGGTTAGTTTTCCATCTTTTCCAAGTATGTTGGAAATGTCTGGAGTCTTGCGGAAATTTGAAGCGGAGGACTGAGGTTTGGCGGAAGAAGTGGAAGCCAAACTGTTGTTGTTGTTGTTCGTCCTCTTCTGTGACTGGTTCAATCAGGATTCTTGCTTGTCCAATTTGCTGCTATTACCGGAGTAGTTATTGTTAGAAGTGGTCATGCAGTTGACCTTGCCTCGTCATTCCCAATAATGACTGTCAATGGTTTGCGTGAGTTGTCAGAGTTCCGGAAGTGTGTCGGCTTTTTCCCAGGTTGCAAGAATATCTTTAATACGATTGGGAAGTTTAGTATAGAAACTCCTACAAAGGGCGGCGTCACCCCAATTGACTCTAGCGGCAAGGCGGTTGAACTCTACGATGAACTTTGTAATGTGTTGGTTGTTGCACATTTGGAGATTGTCGAGTTCAGTTTCTGCATTGCCAACAGGGTCATAAGCTCCGAAATTCTCTCAGAGTACCGTCATGAAGTCCTGACAGCTTGTGAACCAGGGTGGGTCTTGGAAGGCAGCGTTGTCAGTTTACTTTCAGAAATGAATCCAAAAGACAGTGGGTAGCGGTGTCGTCGTTGCACGGCTACTTACACTGGTGTTCAGCTCAGTGCGCTTCACTATTAGCAGCAACAAAGGTAGAATGAAGACGAAGATGAAGACGTAGCAGTGATGAAGATGATGATGTAATACGCTGATGTAAGCGTAGATGAGATACAACATCAAATGTCACGTGATTGACAAAGCTGGCCTTGACGTAGACGTAGTAGTAGTAGTAGTAGACTTAGAAGACTTAGACTTAGACGAGTGAATCCAACTGAAAGAGGTGAATTGGAGTACACTGAGGTGAAACAGGCCTTATATACATGAGCAGAACAACAAACAATGCGAGTATGCCATACAACGATGTTGTCAACAGCAGACAGGAGAAATGACTAACAGTGAGAGGCAGAAAACCAAAATAGGAAGGTGGTTTGTAATGAAATGGAAAAATGAGTCAGGTGGTCGAAGAAATGAATGGAAATGTGGCAGCTAATTGGAAATAGAAGCCAGAAATAGAATAGAAGTGAGTCACAGACAATAGACCATGTGGAACAATTGGAAATAGAAGTACAAGAAAGAAGTGAGTGAGTCAGGTGATGAAAATGAGTCATAGCCGTCCAATAGGATTCCAATTGCTTGTCAAATATCTCCGAAGATGAGTAAGTGAGTCATGTGACTTGATGATGACTCAGAAACATGTGAACCAATCACAACACTTGGATACGAATTTCCTCCAGAGAGGGAATGAAGACGAGTCCTGCTTGATGAAGTCCTTAGGCACATAACCGTAGCAAATCTCTGTTCCTGGCCCAAACTCTTTGATATCCCAGTAGTTCCTGAGTACGATACGATGCCAACCATTCACTGGTTCGAAGTTTGGGTTGAAGCTGATGACATGGAAGGGAGCATGGAAGGCAGGGTCGAATACCCAAATGCAATCGTGAATGCGATAAGGAGGATAGGAGGGGAATGTTCGGTATGGGCCTTCAGGAGATTCGACATATAGAGGATAGTACCGACAATGTGCGACATGTGGAGGAGGATTGGATAAATGAACACCAAGGGGAGAACATTGACTAGGAAGTTCAATGCGTGGTTCAATGTGTATGTCTGGCTTGGCGGTCATCTGAAACAATTCATGGGATGTGGTGGCAGCAATGCTGGATGGCATATCGAAAATAGAATTGATGAAGATGGAATGAGTGTGGAGATGATGTGTCTGGTGGACTGGAGGTAGCACAGCAGATTATGGTCTGGCAAAAGCTGATGAAGATAGGCATGTGTGCAGTGAGCATCTTTTGTAGTGTAGTAGGCGCTGTCAAGTATCATGCTTGTCATTGTCATCTAAGAGTTCAGGCTCGAAAAAATCTAAAGCTGTCCTTTTTAGGAGAGAGATAGTGTAAGTAACTTTTGCTTCGTCACTGGAAAAGGTGTGAGGACGGTCACGGAAGTGGAGTTTGCACTGAAGGAGGAAGGGATGGAGCTTTTGGGAATCCGATCGATCAAAGGTGTTGGGTTCACGGTGTTTGGTTTTTCCAGTTTGACCTTTGTTTGGAATTCCCATGTGCTTGGCTATCTGTTTCAAAGCTTTTAGCATAGCCTTCCTGTCATCTTCATCATCATCATCATTGGCCTCATTGTTGTCAATGTTGTTGTCATCACCAGGGTCACCTTCCAGTTTGTTGTTTGGAAAGCTGGATCTGGGGTTTGTGTTTCTGGTGACAGTATGGGATCTGGTAGAAGGCATAGTGAATGGATCAAGAGTTTTAGTTCGAATATACTGTTATGAACTAGATTTCTTCTTGTTGGATGTTGGAATTATTGGAATGTTGGAGTTCAGGATTTGGAGTCAGGATTGGAATGTATGGATGTCAGCTTCAACTTATAGGGTGTGCCCTCTTGGATCCATCATGTCCTGGTATTTTGGAAGGTCAGGATATCAGAGAAGTCGGAGAAGGTCAGAGGAGTCAGAGAATGGAAATTCGGATAAGACTTAGAGATGGAAGTGAGAAGATATTGAGTCAAGGTAGGTCAATATTCGAACTGAAGAATGAAGTACATGGAGGAGTCATATATAACAAATCGATATGGTCCGAGTTGGAAAGATACGAAATGTGGAAATCCAAAATAGAGCGAATATGGGATCAGGCTAAAAGTAAATATGGACATAAGACTGAATATGTAGATCTTGATAAGAAATGACTAAATATAGATGGAATGGGGATAAGTAGAATGGGTGGATTAAATCAGAAATATGAATCGGAATATATCAGAGAAAAGCGGAAAAGCTGGGAATGAATCTGGGTTCTAACTGGTAAGGCACAAATGATGATATGAATGCGGAATTGTGCTCAAGGATTCTTGAGCTGTTAATTTCAGGAATTCAAAAGGGCCTCTAAAAGGTCCTTCAGGTTGGAATCAGTGTGACAATTGCAGCTTGGAGTTTTGCTTTCCTGGCAGAGGATGATGACTTCAGGCAAGTCTTCACTTTATGACCAGGTCTTCCACAGTAGAGACATAACTTCTGATTGATATGTTTGCCGTCCTGTCCAAGAATGTTGGACAGTTTTGGTGTTGGCAAAATTGGGGTATGGTCAGAAGTTGTTGCCATTGATTGTATGTCATCAGGAGGAAGGACTGAGGTCGCATGGTCAGTATTCTTCAGGATTTGCTCAGGTTTGAAATCTTCATCTATGAGGCATTTGTCAATGTCACTGAAATGCTTCTGGACACTTGACAGATTGATGATATTGTTGGTAGACTTGTTGGTGTCATCATGCATGGGTGTTCAGGATCGGATGCCGGAAGACATTGTAGAAATCAAGAGTGTTAGCTTGTATATACTGTTACGGACCAGATTGGACGTAAATCAGATTTGGTCAGAACTCTCATTGACTGAAATTGAACGTCAATATTTGGAAATGTACAGAATATCAGGAGACTCGTAAATTGGAGATCTGAAGCTGATCTACATGGGCATTGGCTTCAACTTAGGGGTTGCACCCTCTTGGATTTCTAGTGCCCTGGTATTTCAGATTTTCGACCAGTTGGAATTATCAGAATACTGATAGTCAGGTCTGTATAGAAGAAGATCAGTAACAAACAGTTGAGACTTATCAGATGAGCAGAAGAATTTGGATATTTCAGAGTTTGGAATAACCAATGTGGAAAGGAATAAGGGGTAACAATAAATGAATATCGAGTGAGTTTTGGCTTTATAGAAAAGCAAGTATAATCAAGAAGTGGATATTTCAGAGAATTGGAAAGATGTCAGAATTGGAATATTTGGGATATCGATATAATGATCAATTGTATAAGGACATATATGCTTGAACAATATATGAAGTAAGATATGAAGGAGGTACTAATATATAGACTTTAATATGCATAGAAGAATTGACATAGGTTTGTAAATTGATATACAAGCTAAGGAAAAAGCTTGAGTAAGGAAAAGTGTATTTAAAGGAATATGCAGGATTACAGAATCGGAAACGAAGGAGATAGGAGTGCATGATACAGAGTTCTGGAATCAGAGCAAATATGGAAATCGAGATAGAACATACAGGGATAAGATCAAGATGGATGGTGACTAAGAATGATGAAATGGGTGTATGTTGGAAATAAGTGGAAAAGGGGGCTTATCGGAAAAGTGGAAACATCAGAATAATGGGAGCAGGATCTGGGATCTAGCAGACTGTGGCAACACCAGCAGAAATGTAAATAGAAACATTTTGTGCAATGGAAAATGGAAAACTGGAATATGTGAGAGAGGGATGGAGTTAAGGTGGAATTGGACTGGGTTTATCAGGATATGCTTTGTGAAAGTTATAAGGGCAACCTCCAGGGGAAGTGGAATATCACACTGAACACTGGCAGATGGGAATCCGAAGATATATAAGCTCACAGAAGACTACATACAAGGATACACACCTGGCAGATGGGAATCCAAAGAGAAAAGCCTAAGGTTCCCACTGCCAAGATAACTACCTAAAGGAGTACGCAAATAAGTGCCGGGATG
Source organism: Ramaria rubella (assembly GCA_015039355.1). Lineage (NCBI taxonomy): Eukaryota > Fungi > Basidiomycota > Agaricomycetes > Gomphales > Gomphaceae > Ramaria > Ramaria rubella. The sequence goes on from MU134452.1 coordinate 15,126, forward strand.
CACTGTGATTATGTAACGGGATTGGAATCCAATCCTGTTATGTAACCGGGCGCTTATGCGAAGGAAAATGAAGAACAAATGCACTGTGTTTACATAATGGGATTGGATTCCAATCCCATTACGTAACACAAGCGCTTATGTGAGTGAGAATGGATGCCAAGTTATGTAATGGGATTGGAATCCAATCCTGTTACGTAAACGGGCGCTTAAATAAGCGAACTTGAACGAAAAGATAGGGGCAAGGTAGATAATGGGGGGAAGGGAGAAGTGGGGAAGAATAGATAGGAAGAAGAGATAATAGAGAAGTGTAGAACCACATGAAATGGGGTTCCCCTTACATCACCCCCCTTCTAGAGTGTGACGTCCCGACACACTGAGACCTACTGGAGGGACAGGTGCTTTTTGATGGAAGGTGTCGAAATCAGCAGCACAAATGCGACGAGGGGCACCAGGATGGAGGAGGTGGAAGTCGGCAATGAGGTCTGGGCCTGCTAAATCTGTCTCAGGAATCCACTCATCATGCTCATACCCATAACCCTTCCACCTGACCTTGTATTGGAGTTTCCCATGGCGGAATTGACTGTCCAAAACCTGTTCAACCTCATAATGCTCATCTTCCCCTACAAGGACTGGGGGAGGTGGGGGTTGAGCTTTCCGACCAGGAATGGGGTCTGGAGGGGCTGGGAGGAGCTTCACCACAGGGAAGACAGGGTGGAGGCGACTCATAGACTTGGGGAGTCGAAGACGGTAGGCATTGGAGCTGACCTTGTGTTCCACTAGGAATGGGCCTAGATTCTGATGTGACAATTTCTTAGAGGGGCGAGTGGTGTTAATGTCGCTTGCCTCTAGGAAGACTTTGTCACCAGGAACAAAGGTAGGGGCTGGCTCACGATGATGATTATAGTATCGAGCCATATCCTCTTTTGCCTTTACAAGGGCAGCTCAGGCTTCAGACAGGGAGTCAGCCATTCATTGTTTGAACTCATTCACAGCTTCTCTTCTAGATGGCTGCTGGTGAGGTTCGAAGCCCATGCATGGGTGACGACCAGAGTCAAACATGAAGGGAGTCTCTTTTGTGGATGAGTGGACATGGTTGTTGTACTGGAACTCTGCAAGGGGTAGGAGGTCATCCCAGTCATCCTGCCACTTGTTCACAAATAGGCAGAGGTATTGCTCCAGCTCTTGGTTGACACGTTCTGTCTGTCCATCGGTCTGTGGGTGGTATGCAGTGGAGGCAGCCACCTCAATACCCAGAAGTCTGTATAGCTCACAAGCAAACTCACTGACAAACTGTGTACCTCAGTCTGAAACCACACGGAGGGGTAGGCCATGGCGTCTCCAAACATGATCCCTAAAGAGACGAGAGGCTCCCAATGCTGTAATTGTGGTCAAGGTGGGGATGAAGTGAGAACATTTGGATAAGGAATCCACAACAACCATCACAGCATCATACCCATGCGACTCAGGGAGTTCAACAATGAAGTCGACACTGACCATCTCCCAACGCTGCTCAGGAACCACCAGAGGGTGTAGTTCTCCAACAGGCAATTGACGCTGAGCCTTGGTGCGCAGACATAGGTCACATGCCTTTGTGTAGCTACCAATGTAGCAAGACATGTGGGGCCACCAATAGTTCCGAGAGACAAGTTCCAAGGTCTTCCAATGTCCAGCATGGCCAGCAATACGAGTGTCACGATGTTGGGAGACAATTCGACATTGTAAGTCATGCTGATCAGGGACATATATCTTTCCACAGAACAGAAGTGTACCATCCCTCTCACTCCACTCTGATGACTTCACAGACTTCCCAGTAGTCTTGCGAAGTTCCTTAGCAGCACATGCAACTGACTCCTCTAGCTCTCCCTCCTTGGTGACATTACGAATGTCCTTCAGGATGTCACGTTCTTCACCTGTAAACTCCAGTCCTTCCAGTGCACGGATGACAAAGAGTTCTGGTTGGAGAAGCACCAAATTATCATTGTCATTTGAGCCAGTGCCATGATCAGGTCGGCGTGAGAGTGCATCTGACTTCCCCATTGTCTTGCCAGGACAATGGTACAGGTTGAAGTCGAACCAAGACAGATAAAGAGACCAGCAGGCTTGGCGGTGGTTGAGCTTTTTAGCTGTGCGGAAATATTTGAGATTTTTGTGGTCTGTCCAGATCTCGACATGATGTCTCGCCCCCTCAAGGAAGTGTCGCCATTCTTCAAGGGCACACATGATGGCGAGCATTTCCTTGTCATGGATCTCATAGTTGCGCTCAACCGGACTGAGACTCTTGGAGAAGAAGGCTATGGGGTGCCATTTGTTATCGACCTTGGACTGTTGGGAAAGAACAGCACCGGTTGCAAAATCAGAGCTATCTGCTTCAACACGATATGGGAGGTCATCATCTGGGAATGCAAGGATAGGTGCAGATGTTACCAATCTCTTCATGGTGTCGAAGGCAGCCTGCTGTGAGGGTCCCCATGTCCAAGGAGTGTCTTTGTGAAGCAGGTTGAACATTGGATGTGCATGGTGTGAGAACTTCTCAATAAATTGACGATAGAAGTTGGCAAAACCAAGGAACGACTGCACCTCCTTCTTATTGTTAGGTGTTGGCCACTCAGCGACACCAGCAACCTTGACAGGATCCATTTCAGCTTTCCCATGAGAGATGATGAGACCTAGGTATTCAATCTTGGTCTTGTCAAAGTCACACTTCGTACGACTTTATGGTGACTTTCTAGATCTTCTGAAAAGATCAGAATGTCATCCAGATAAATGCATATGACACCTTCAGCAATGAGGTCATGGAAGATGTCATTCATCATAGTCTGGAAAGTGGCAGGGCTGTTAGTGAGGCCAAAGAACATCACTAGAGATTCAAACAGTCACTGATTTGTCCTGAATGCCGCTTTCCACTCATCACCCTCTTTGATTCTGACATTGTTAAAGCCCCAACGAACATCAAGCTTAGTAAAGTAGTGGGCCCCTCGTAGGCTGTTGACAAGGTCGGAAATCAAAGGAAGAGGGTAGTGATTCTTGATTGTCATTGCATTCAGCACTCAATAGTCTTGGACGAACCGTAGGGCACCATCTTTCTTTTTGACAAAGAACACTGGTGAGGCCATTGGTGACTTCGACAGTCAGATGTGTCCTGTGCTCAAATTCTCCTCGAGGAATTTGTTCAATTCAGCCTGCTCTCCTGGGGAGAGGGGGTATACCTTGGGTGAGGCTCTGGGGTTGGCTCCGGGGTCTAACTCGATGGCATGATCCCATGATTTGCATTCTGGAAGCTTGTCAAACGACTCCTTTGCAAAGACATCTTCGTAGTCAGACAGGTAGTCAGGAAGAGTGTCTGAAGGTTGGGAGTTGCACCAGGCTGCTTCTGCTGGGCGTTGGGATGTTGTTGAAGAAGCACAAATGAACTCAGCTTGGGGAGGGAGCATAGCGACTAGAATGCGGTCACCCTCTTCTATGGCCTCATCAGATGTGCCTTCAGCCATTTCAGAATCACCCCCATACTGTTGACTCAGGAGGAGTTCTTCTTCAGCTGTTGATCCATCTGAATCATGCATGAGAATGGGGCTAGGACCAATATGGCAGGTGCGCAGTCGTAGGGCCTTCTGATGTTCTTCCTTGATGATGTTGCAACATGTATGGCACTGGGGAGGACACTGAGTCATCTGTACTTCTTGAGACTTCCAGTCAACTTCTGGGTTGTGGTCTTGAAGCCAGGTGTAGCCAAGGATCATACATTGATGCCCTAGGTGCGTAACAGTGAACACAGCTCTCTCAGAATGGTCTTTGTACTGCAGAATTAGATCAACAACTTCAGTGATAGATCCAGATTCATTGGGTGAGCCATCAACATTGTACACAGGAATAGGACGAGAGAGTGGTCATGCAGTGAGGTGGTTTTCCTTAACAAATCCCAAGTCGATAAACAAGCCAGTGGCACCAGAGTCAAGTAGAGCACAAACCAACTTGATCTCTGCTGTGTCTGTGGTTTGAACCTCAACTGGGAGATAGAGGGAGTTTGGGCCTGGGGTGGAAGCAACAACATACTGTGCAGGAAGGTTTCATTCCCATTTTTTACGACGGAAGCGAGTAAGAGGTCGGAAAGGAGTTAAGGGTTGTGTGTCTAGCATTTCGGTCTCCATAGCTGAGGAATCAGGTTCTGAATCTGTATATTCATCATTTACCTGATTATACAGCAGTGGAGCAAAATGATTGGAAATTGGCAGCAGGGGCACACTATTCACCTGCTGCAGGACACAAAATCCTCTTCTTCTTCCTCCTGAGGCTCTGGACCATCCTCCTTGATAGGGCTTGCAGCTTTATGATCAGCAGATGACACCAAGTGGGCGATCCATTCCTCCTTCTCTTCTGCAGTCATGGTACGAACATCAAAGGCTTGAGGACATTCTCTGGAGAAGTGGCCTGGTTTTCCACACCTATGGCAGACAAGAGAACTGGATTGACGACGACGAGTGGCATCTACCTCCATTGCTACTGGCTGAACAGCTGTGGTGACAGCAGGTGGGGCTAGCTGAAGTTGTGGTGCCAAGTCTGATTGGTGAGGTGGGTGTGGGTTTCTGTAGTTAAGACCAGTAGAGACGATGGTGAGGTGGGCTGAGGTGTTTGGTGTACCATGGGAAGCACTTTGAAATGCTTCATTGGCAGCACGTGCCTGTGAAATTGTCCTAGCCACTGAAAACCATTCAGAAAGGTCATCATCTGAGGGGCGTCCTTCAACCATATTCGCAATCTGACTCTGGACAGAGGGGTCTAGACCGTGACAAAATTTCATGACCAGGGAGGCTTGTTCTGTATACCCAGACTTCTTGACCAGTTCCTCAAATTGATCGATGTAATCATCAACCATATGACGATTTTGATAATATTGATGAGACTCAAGCTTGGTCTGGGCAGTAGTCTCTTCATGAGGAAGGAAGAATGTTGATTTGAATGATTTTTCAAAAGAAGCCCAAGAAGGATGAGTAGGCCTGCCAGTTTTGGTTTCCATCTCAAAGATACGTGTGGCAAATGAAGAGGCACGACCAGATTTCATGAATGACAGGGCCCAGAGGACCTTGGCATGATCATTGGCAAATTGGGTCAAGCATAGGGCAAGGTAGAGCTTACACGAGTTTAGGAAGGCTCATCCTTTCTCTCTGTCACCACTGAAGTCAGCTGGAGTGGCAGGTGTTGCACGTTTGTGAGTGGTGGGGGGGGAGAGTGACATGGTCATGAGGTTGGTGACATCATGGTTCAAAGTGTGTACTTGGACATCTGTTTGCCAGAGTTGTTGTGATAACAATTCCTTCTGCTCTCTTTCAACACGTAGGGCGGCCTCTAGGACAGCAACACATTGGTGAAGCTCATTGTAAGCCACTTGGAAATCAAAGGAAATAGGATCTTCAGGGATGGATGTAGACATAGTGGAGATAGATGGAATATAGGGTGCTACATAGAGAGTGTACCAGAGGGGTTCTGAACTGCTATGCACCTGAAGAAGTCAATTCAGAGACAATAGCAACAGCAACCGGTCCAGTAAGTTGTCAGGCTTTTCTACTATAAGGGCAACCTCCAGGGGGAAGTGGAATATCACACTGAACACTGGCAGATGGGAATCCGAAGATATATAAGCTCACAGAAGACTACATACAAGGATACATACCTGGCAGAGGGGAATCCGAAGAGAAAAGCCTAAGGTTCCCACTGCCAAGATAACTACCTAAAGGAGTACGCAAATAAGCGCCGGGATGTACTTTGATTACATAACAGGGTTGGAATTCAATCCCGTTATGTAACCGGGCGCTTATGCAAAGGAAAATGAAGAATGAATGCACTGTGTTTACATAACAGGGTTGGAATCCAATCCCGTTACATAACACAAGCACTTATGTGAGTGAGAATGGATGCCAAGTTACATAATGGGATTGGATTCCAATCCCATTACATAACCGGGCGCTTAAGTAAGCGAAGTTGAACGAAAAGATAGGGGCAAGGGAGATAATGGGGGGAAGGGAGAAGTGGGGAAGAACAGGTAGGAAGAAGAGATAATAGAGAAGTGTAGAACCACATGAAATGGAGTTCCCCTTACAACCGTGCGCTAGAACTCTGTGCTAAACACACAGATAAGTTAGTCAAGGAGGCATACATTGCCCAGATCGAAGGCGACACTTTTGACAAACTGATCGAGTCAGTGAGAGTGGCTCGATCCACCCTTAGTAGCAGTTATAGACTGAGGGATGTGTTCCTAATGGCCAACAAATGTCGACCATTGTATCAGATCGATGAAGACATCACCGATCCACCAGTGCAGCAGGACATGAGTAATCACGTGTCTCTCCCCCACAGGCAGATACAAGCAATACCGTGTGCAGTATCACTAGCAATTACAGATCCTGAACAGAGGGTTCAGGAGGTAGGAGGAACTCTGTCTACATATGTAGATGGAGTCATAAAGATGGTGCGAGCTGCCCTTGAGAAACACAAGGACAGCATGCCAGACAAATCCGTGCTTGCTAAAGCCAGAGTAAAACTACCTCACCCAGCAGAATATGCTGGGAAAGCAGATCTCAAAGAATTTGAGAACTTCATCTCAGGAATCCTGAGATGGCTAGGCATGAATAGCTTACTGGGGCCGTCTAGGACGGAACTCCAGCCGAACTATTTGGGCACTTGCCTTAAGGGCGAGGCATTGGAGTGGTATGCTTGAAATATCAAGTGTCATGATTGAGTCGTTGTCAAGTGGACCCTAGAGAGTGCAATCGCTGGGTTACAACAGTGATTCCTACACACACTCATGCATAGACATGCGTCGAACAAGTTCGACACAATTGTGCAGGGGACAAAAACTGTTCAGGAGTTACAGAACAACATTATGAAGTATGCAGCATGGATGGTACATCCACCTGATGAATATACAATCCACAAGCGGTTTGTAGCAGCGCTTCGAGAAGCCCTGCATCACGAAGTCCTAAAACTGGGCTACATGACAGAATTCAGTTCAATAACTGAATTGTACAAGGCCACAAAGGCTGTAGAGGATGTGTCCCAATATGATATTGGATCGCACACGATGGAGTCTAGCAGCGCTAACGCGCCGCAAGCAAAGCCTAGTTCAACAAATAGTCGAATTCAGGCTGTTGCAAGCTCATCCCAAGTTCCCAATACAGGGAGCCGTCCTACAGTGAAGCAGACAACATATTGTCTGCCTAATTTTCGATCCCAAGCAGAGATGAGACCGAGTGTACCCCAAATAGGGGTACAAGCCACACAAAGAGCTGGAGTGGGAGCTCCTGCTGCTTCTCACCCCCCACAAAAACCTCCAGGAGGTTCAGGAGGTCAAAGATGTAGCACAGAACTAATGTGCTATGAGTGTGGACAAGTTGGGCATATCAAGCCCAATTGCCCACAGTGGAAGAACAAACCACACATAGCAGGTGCACGGTTAGAGGAAGTGGTTGAACACTCAGGGAGTGCCCAAGAAGGGGAGGAGGAGTGGCAAAGCGGCAAATTAGATGAGCAAATGGACATTCAGGATGACCATGAGAGCGAAATTGGCAAACTAGTTGCTGATTACCAGTCGTAATTCATGCCCTATCAATGGGATGATGACGACAATATGAGAACGCAAAGCTTGTATCAAGCAGACGGAGTACGCCCGCTAGGAGGATCGTATGAAGAAAGGCAGTGTGTATATGCAGCACAGAAACCAACTACCACAATTAGTGGTGGTTTAAGTCAAAACAACGACTTCCGTACCCATGCAGGAGTCATAGATAGGACCATTGAGCTTATCTACGATCATCAGTTCAGACCGCATAATAAGATGCACCCCAAACAGGTGCATATAGACAACCAGACAATCTCTGGGTATTGGGAGATTGGTGGAGTCAGGGCCCACTGTCTATTAGACAGCAGGTGTGAGGGAGTCATGCTCTCTCCAGACTTCATACATGCCATAGGCATCAAGACGTTCAAACTCGAACGTCCCATTGGTCTACAGCTAGCATGTGTCGGCAGTAAGTTGACCATCAACTATGGAACACACACCAATATCCACTTTGGTGAGCATAATATCAAGCAATACTTCAATATAGCAAACGTAGACTACTACGACGCAATACTGGGAACACTGTTCCTACATAAACTGGGGATATCCCTCGACTTTAGAGGCAAGGGATGCATCCATATGGGAAAGGAAGTGATTCTGAACCATGCGAATGCCTGGGAAGTGCAGCCAGACTACCAGGATCCAGCTGAATGCAGGACTCAAATTGCGAGTCTTAAACCCAAACCAGCAAGCCACACTCCATGACTCGCAAATGGCTCCTCATTGCAAGTGGAGCCATCAACGAGCTCACCAGACAGGAGGTGAGACAAGGGAAAACAAAAGGAAAAGCAACAAAACATTGACGATGGTCTACCTAACCAATGTCCTGACCAACGTATGAATGAAAATACCAACAGGAGTACTGGCACCAATCAACCGTTATTAACGGCTGATGACTTCCCCAAACTAAGGGAAAGATGGGAGCGAGAGTTTGCAGACCTGTTCAGAGGTGTGCCTTTAGAACTTCCTCCATGGAGGGAGATCAACCACAAAATTAAGTTCGTGGATGAAACTAAACAGTTTCATTATCGATTACCAAAGTGCCCGGAAGCACTTCGAAATGAACTGATCAATAAAGTCAACCGGTATACCACCGCTGGTTGGTGGGTAGCAGCGTCAGTACATTCTGCAGCGCCAGCACTATGCATTCCAAAGAAAAGCGGAAAACTCAGAACAGTGATAGACCTATGTCTACACAATGACAACACAATGAAGGACATTACACCCTTCCCAGACCAGGATATGATCCAGCATGACATAGCCTGTGCCGCGTACCGATCCAAGCTTGACATGTCCAACGTGTATGAACAAATACACGTAGTTGAGGAGGACATCAATAAGACAACCTTCGCAACCATATTTGGCACATTCAAAAGCTGGGTTATGCAGGTTGGTGATTGTAACGCGCCATCTACATTTCAATGTCTCATGACGTTGATTTTTCGTAACCAAATTGGTACATCAGTCCACATATACTTTGACAATATATTCATCTATTTGAGCTGTATTGAAGAGCACAAAAAACCCCTTAGAAAGGTGTTTGAAATATTACGTGAGGCACATTTGTTCCTCAGTGGAAATCAATCCAAGATCGATTTGTATTCACCTCGCATGGAATGTCTTGGTCACATAATAGATGACAAGGGCATACATGTCGACGCAGATAAAATGGAGAAGGTTTGGGGTTGGAGAAGACCTCAAACATTTAACGACATCCAACGTTTTCTAAGACTCGTTCAGTATCTGGCACCATATATGCCAGATTTGATGGCATATACAACTCCCTTATCAGGAAGTGCACACAATAATAGGATGTTTCAATGGACACCCTTGATGGATAAGTGTTTTGAATCCATCAAAGCACTAGTGTGTAAGGCTCCAATATTGAAGCCTATAAATCACGCTAGTTCAGAACCCATTTGGGTTGTGACCAAGTCTGGAGTTGGAGCAGTTTACAGACAAGGTCCGGACTGGACGACTTGTCGTCCAGCAGGATTTCTCTCAAAGAAATTCAGTCCTGCGCAACAGCGTTACAAAACGCATGAGCACGAGACGATTGCTATCCTCAAAGCACTTATGAAGTGGGAGGATAAGCTTCTAGGTCACCAGTTCACACTGGTGATGGATAACAAACACCTCGAATACTTCAAGACACAACAGCATCTGTCTGATAGACAAGTGTGCTGGTGGGAGTTTCTCTCCAGATTCAATTATACCACAGTACATGTACCAGGGCAGAGAACAAGGTAGCCAACTGTCTGTCGCACTACTACAAGAATGATAAGCAGGGTGAACATCACCCAGCAGAAGAATACGTTGACGCAGATGCACGGCTAGACCCAGAAGGAGAATTTCTCTCAATGGATCGATTCATAGAAATACGAATGGCTGCAGCGTGACAGTCACAGCGACTACAAGAGGCGACAGAGCAGCAGGTCACAGATGCACAGCAGATGAAGAAAGCAAGGGAAGTACCTCTGACACAGGTGGAAGGTAATGAGGAGGACAATGTAGCTCCAGCGTCAGGTGCAGACTCAGAGAGTCTATGCTCATGTGTAGAACATGAGTTGGACCTAAAAAATGCTGTAGCCAATGCAATCCAATACTCAAGAAAGTATTGGCAAATCCTGAGGCTCACCCCAGATTCGGGGTGAGAAATGGACTGGTTTGGACAAAGAACCAGTTCAATAAAGACATTGTATGTCTGCCCCAGGATGTTTTTTCCAAGGGGAGGAGAATGGTCGAGATAATCATTGATCATGCACATAGAGGAGTTGGCCATTTTGGACAATTCAAAACCGACAAGTACATCAGGTGATTGTACTGGTGGTTGGGAATGGCAGCCAACATAGAGTTGTTCTGTGGATCCTGTGCAGCCTGTCAGGCTGCAAAGAAGGACAATAGATGACCAGCAGGGCTATTGCATACTCTGCCAATACCCGATAGACCATGGCAGTCTATCGGAATGGATTTTGTTGGTCCATTGCCAGAATTCAAGGGTCACAACTATTTATTAGTTGTGATTGATAGACTCACTCTATGGTGCATTTAGTGCCAACTACGACAAGAGTTACTGCACAACAAGTTGCGTGGTTATACCTCAAAGAGGTAGTATGCCTGCATGGAGTACCTGAGTCAATCATTTCAGATCGCAACTCCAAATTCACATCCATATTTTGGAGAGAATTGCAGCATATGATGGGCACAAAACTGCTCATGTCCACAGCATTCCACCCACAGACAGATGGAGCAACAGAACGAGCAAATCATTCTGTAGGTCAAATACTCCGAACTGTAGTACAGAGTGATCAGAAGGATTGGGCTGAGAAATGCCCAATGGTAGAATTTGCACTGAACAGTTCAGTCAGTGCAACCACAGGATATGCACCATTCAAACTGAACGGTGGATACTTGCCCCATATTGGGCAAGTACTATCAGTGGAACTTTTAGAGGAGTATGGCAGTTCACACAACAAGCGTTGTGGAACCTAATTGATGCTCATGATGCAATCATGGCAAGTTGAGTACAGCATACAGATACTGTGAATAGTAGATGCCGTCAGGGAACGATGTACGAGGTTGGACAGCTAGTATATCTGTCTACGAGGAACCTGTCCTTACCTAAAGGACAGGCAAAGAAACTAGTGCCTAATTATATTGGGCCATATCAAATTGTCGAGGTGGACAACACCACCTCCAACATGAAACTTGAGTTACCTCCAGAGCTCACAGCTCAGAGGATATTTCCAACGTTTCATGTGATTCTAATTAGACCGCATATACCTAATGATGATGAACGATTTCCTCGTCGTGACGTAAATTACATTTACGACTTTGGGAAAGAAGATGAACCTGAATGGTTCATAGATGAGATACTGGCTCACCGCTGGACTATAGACTCCAAGTTGGAGTTGCACCTGCGGTAGACATTAGGAGATGTCACCTGGGAGCCACTCTCTGTATGCAGAGAGTTAGAAGCGCTAGATGCTTATCTAGAGCTGAGGGGAGTTAGGAAGCTGTGAGAGCTTCCTAATCGTGCCTTATAGGCACAATAGCAGCAGTAAGTGAGTCCTTTAATAAAAGGACTCGACATGAACATACGTCATGTCAGTGATTCACGTGACGTGATGCAGTCACATGAATAGGTCACATGACGTGATGCAGTCACGTGAATAGGTCACATGACATGGTGGTTGCACTCGCCTTAATTTTAAGCGACGATTTTATCGCCGCTTCAAGGCTTTTTGCCACCCACTTCCACACCCACATCAGTGCGAGTGTACCAACGATTGTGCACATGGACAGCGAACCGTCCCACCAACACCTCTCAGCAAAGGCACTACCCAGTGCCTCTGAGCAATTTGCTATGCTCCAAAAGGAGCAAAGCTGGACTGTGCATGGTGTCAAGGACACCATCGCAATTATACATTGCGACTCCTGTCCAGAGTGCAATGCGTATACGCAGCACTTGCTGCAAGCCGCAAAACTGCGGCTTATTGACCCCCAAATGTGTGACATTGAACATGCATTAAAAGTGGCTTGGCCACCGTTACTCGCCGAGATGGCGCGTCCTTTTATTAAGGATGTGGTAGCCTCTTACAAGGAGGAGATACGCAATCTCCAGTCAGAGCTCGATACGCTTTGCACTGCTCTCGATAAGGAGAGACAGATTAATCGCAAAATGGCAGATAATTTATACGCAATCAGCGCCGACTATAATCGATCTGACATCACTGCCAGACTTGGTAACGGACTCAGTGAGTCCCTCCCTTCCCACTACCAGTGCTTCACCGGTAGGACCAACTTGCTCCGGCCGCAATATCACATTCATGAAGCAAGCATCAGCAGCGCCATACCCTGCGTCGCTGAACACCCGCATCACCCCAGCCATAGGCGACCTGCCTGCAATGCAGACAGGATGCTTACCCAGCCCATTGGGCAAAGCACCACACCCTAATGCGGTGCACACGAGCCATTGACCCACAGAGTGGTTCGACACCTGCCAGCTCAACAACCCCAAATTCGTTGAGCAGTTGACGCTTGTGTGTGCAACATTTGCCATGTTGCACAGCACACTATAATTAAGCGTGCTGATCGTGAGCAGCGCCTGGCTACTCGAACACCAGTGTTCGAGATCGCTCACGACATGCCTCCCAACCTTAGGGACACGTTATGCACAATAGAGTACTCCCCAGAGGGAGTATCACCTGCTATTCGCAGGCTTGGGGATAACACCCTCCAATTGGAGGATGTGGACATGTGGGTTTGGCTTAAACTTATTAAGCCAAAGAAAGACAGCCTAGTCTTTCTTCAAAAGCTCACGGAACTGTTTACAGTTCATGGCCAGTGGGCCGATCTTGCCGGTACATGCTGGTGGCAAGATCTCCTGACGCTACTATCTACTAGCGTCAAGAAGGTGTTTGACTGGAAACCCCCCATGCGGAGATGTCGCTCAGTGAGCTAGCCCAGTGGCTAGGTACATACGTGGGGGTAGATCCCACTAGGGCTCTTGTAAATATAGAGCCCCACTTTGTGCGCAAGCAGAGCAAGTTCTGCTACAACGTGACTGCGCAGAGGGTACTCGACACTCGCAAAGGCCGGATATTTACTGGCCTTCATATACCTACTCCCACATGTCCCCCAGGGTTTTGGGGATCACCCAGAACATCCGACGACGATTTGTCACTAGACGGACGAGGCGGAGGGCCTCCCCGCTCGCAGGCACATACAGACGTATCATCGATGGGACCCCCTGCACCATCTGCTCTTCCACCTGCTTCCACTCACACAGTGGAAGATAATCCTATGGAAGTCAACCCTACCAACTCCCTCTACTATGACAATTCCATCGAAGTAGCCACACAGTCTTCCTTGACTGCGCCTGTAACCATATATGCTGATCCCCCATCAGCATAAAAATTGCCCAACCCTCCTTGAGGTTTGGTCTGTGGGGAGGATGTAAGAATGTAGATTCTTACTGTAGCATATATGCTACTATTTAGGGAAGATAAGTCACCAGAGTGACTTATGGGTTAGATTATGTAAAGCCACCCACTAGGGGCACCTGTAGATAGTGGACAACTATACAGTTGTCCACAACTAGATTAGATAATCACTTTAACTTTTACCTGTAACCACACCAATTGCAGACTCCAATAAATATATTGGCTCAGTCTGTTTGTGTGACGCAGTATAAGATTCTTACACTGGCTCAACCCAATCTCCAATATGGAAACCAATTGCCAGTGAAAGCCTTGTTGCTGGTGATAGGTTCATGGTTGGTGAGGCCAGTGCCTGAGTTGCGAATGTGTGGACAATCTCCATTTCTAGAAACGTAGCAAGTTTGAGGATGTCTTTGAGTGCATCCAAAGGTGGAAATTGAGGGCTACATCTACTTTATGTTAATGCATGTACGAAAAGAGTATGATAGGCAAACACGTACCTATAAAACCAGGAAAGCAAATTGTCAAACTTCTTAACAGAGAACAGCTCGCCAAGTTGAATAGGATGATCATCGCTCAATCCTTCCTTTGCATTCTGTTGTCCATTACCCTTGGGTATGGTGAACATATTGTTCAAAATGATTGAGTTCAGCTGTAGGAGTGACATATGGAGCTTGTAGAGGGTATTCTCAACCTATATAAATATGTTATAAGATATATCAGAAGAATAAGGCATTACACACCCAAAATATTGCAGAACCATCTTCAAAGTAAGGTTTTTCATGCCAAAGAATGGGTGCCCTTGCAAGCATGGGAACAGAAGAGGATGGAAAGACGCAACATTTACCAGGACTTCAAACTCCACTGGATGTACATTTCCTTCGTCAATGTATATACCCATGGAGCTTCCGTTGACTTTCCCAACACTCCCAGTAACAGTACCCTCCACTCACAACACATGATGTGCATATGATATAATCTCTGGGACATATAAGGACTCTTTGCGCTTGCTATACCAGGAGGACGGTGATCCCTTGCACTTACAGTGTCACATCAATCATCTGAGAGGTCGTATTTTTCCATTGTACACTAGCCTGTCTTTGGAGAGTCTTCTGGAAGAATGGGTCCTCACTGCATATGTGTTAGGTCAGTTAATGGTAGCTTTGAAGAACACTGCACAGGGTGCACTGGTGAAAGAAGAGTACATGACTGCAGTTCTATCTATTGTATACATCTAATTGTTTTGGCCTGATAAGTACGTCAGGGCTGTCTAAACCAACATTGGTTACCATGGTTCACACTGGTCATGTCAGGAGACCTGAAAAAAAAAATTGACAATGATTGGCTTTGTGATGCTACATCAACAAAACGCCACCTCAGCCAAAAAGAACTGGCAAGGCTCCTCAGCATCCATCCCAATACACTTAGATACAAGCTTCACAAACTAGGTCTATATAAGAGATTCATGCAGCTTTCAAACGAAGACCTGGATAATGTACTCAAGATTTACAAGAAGCTGTGACCAGATTCAGGGTTGCAATATACAACTGCTACTTACAGCATCATGGGCTCAAAATCCAACAGAAACGCATGCAGGATTCATTGGAAAGAATTGATGGGCTAGGTCAGGCCCTTTGGAGACATGATTCAACAATGTGCCGCAAATACAAATCACACAACTCTGGTGCCAATTATCACATGGATGGGCACCACAAGCTCATCCTGTGGGGGTATGTGATCCATGGCTTCATTGATGGACATTGTCACACAGTTTGTTTTTATTCTCTTGACCAGGTATGGCTCTGACTACTTTTTCTGTGCTAAGGTGACAGGGCTCCATGCAAGCACGAATAATCAAGCATCCACAGTGCTCAAATTTTTCCTGAACACAATTGCTGAATATGGATGTCCATCACGTGTATGTGGTGACTGAGGGGGGGAAAATATATTAGTCGCTGTGTGGATTATTATGCATAAAGGGCCTGCATGTGGCTCATTTATGTGGGGATTGTGTGTATGGCCTGAAAATTAAGTGTTAAAATCTAATTCCCTATGAAACAGATCCACACACAACACAAGAATTGAACGGCTGTGGGTTGAAGTTGCGAAACAATTTGTTCACCATTGGCGAGTGTTTTTCATGCACTTGGAACGCATGCACCACCTTGATCGCCACAATTCGCATCACCTCTGGCTAAACCATTATCTTTTTCTTTCATTGATCAATGCTGATTGTGATGCATTCAAACAAGAATGGAACATGCACCCACTATCTGGACACAAGAATAAAAGTCCTCTGGTAGGTTCATGTTTTATGTCACTCAGATCCAACTGAAAATAACAAAGAACTTACGTTTTATCAGTCACACTAAGGCTCTCAATGGGTTTAACCCACGGGTTTTCCCACGGTCTATTTCCTGTTATAGAAGGTGCAATTCTGCCTGGAAAAATAAGAAAAAAATACCCACAGAGAGCTCTTTTCATTCTGAATCTATTCCACCACAAATAAAAGCATGTCTAGCACTGAGGGGGGTCTAAATAAAATTAATTTTGATGTTGCAATGAATTGTTCTGACTGAGAGCTCTCTGTGGCTGTATCTTTTGCATTTTTTGGGTTCAAACTGTGACTGCTATATAAGGAAATAAGCGTGGGAAACCCTGCGGGTCTAACCCATTGAGAGCCTTAAGTCACATGAAGCATGGCTTTGCCATGGATGGTTTCCCAGATGTCTATCCAGAGATTCTGGAGCGATACCATGGAGTTGATGGTGATCAAATACACTGTGCCCCTAGTCAGATGGGAGCAGGATACCCCTCAGATGAATCAGGTGATGAGTCTGGGCATTTGGATGTGAGTTCCAAGAACACTTTGGTGTCAGGGGATTCAGATTGTGAGGAACATGAGGATGACAAACTACAAAAGCAAATCATCTCTGATATTCACGTGAATATTCACCACAAGCTGGTCAAAGCACCACAGAGTCAAAGTCTGTTTAAATCTCCTGCACAAGAAGCAATATTCTTTGCTGCACTCAATTAAATCCAGGCAGCCAATCTAATTCCATCGGGTTTTGGTGTCAAGCCATCCGAGTGGGAGGATGGTGAATATCCCGCATATGAGCACACAATGTTTGGGTGCCATAAGAAGGAAATTACAGTTGATACACCAGTAGCTATTTGGCTACCACATGCAATTGCGTGGTGCCAAGGTTTGTATTGCATGCAGATGTTTATTTCTCAATTCTCAAATGAGCAGCTTTAATTGACAAAGTATTGTTATACCGGTACCTAAAGACTGCAACAATACTTAAGTATCTCAAATATCAACCAATCAAATCCAAACAACTGTATAGTTTTAAGTCTTCAATCAGCAGCCTCACTAAACATATCCTAATTTATACCACTTCAGTTCTACACTTATTATTCTGCCACAATTGTCAGCACTATTGATGCCTCCAAAACCTGCCAAATGCACATACACCTCAATCGATGATGAACTCCACTGTCATTGTCCCATATTTGTCCCACATCCTAACCCTAGCAAAGACAAAGCAAATCTATGTGATGGCTGTAGACATACCATTGCATTTCACATTGATCTAGCAGAACCATCTTCTTCCAATACATCTACAAAGCTAGAAGAGATCCTGGCCAGTTACAGCATGCAGGCTGCATCATTCAGCAGAGTGAGCAAAAGCCCTAATAAGGCCAGCAGCTCTGGCTGAGCAAGTGGTAGCTCTAACAAGCAGAAGCGACACTCTAAGGCAAGTGAGAGTGATGCCTGCAAGGAGGTTATGGCTAGCTTGAAACAGAGCTACGAGTCAGACAATGATTTTAAGGTATGTTCTCAACATTTAGACTTACATTTGAATTTCTAACATACATGTGTGGAGCAGGGGAAGGCTCCAAAGGGAAAGAAGAAGAGGAAAACAGCATTGAAGGAAACCAACAAGGCATTCACAGAGATACGGCTTGTGGCAGTCCTTCCTCATGGGCTTGATGTTCGTCCCTTCACTCTCTCGGCCCCTAGTTGATTTTATCTCATACTATTTATTTCAGGCGGATGGCAGCTTGAATCACACTGTTGAACCTTTGCTGCTGCAAATTGACAAACTAGTTGATCTTGGTTTTGCTAAGATAGGTGGCCGAGGAGATCTGAAATTTGAAAATGATTGGAATACCCAAATGATTGATGACTGGTTGCAAGAGATGTTACCAATTGTGTTTGAAAATATCAAGGCCATTCCCAGTGTATTTGAGGATGAGTATCCTTGGTGGCTTCTCAGGACATCTCGGTCACATCTTGAGCTTCATCGTGAGAAGCCTGATGGATATGATGCAATAAGTGCGAAAGGAAAGAGTAAAGGCTGGCAAGACAGCAAATTGTTCTTTGGTACATTGTGTCATCATTAAGGCAGTTTTCAATCTTGCTTACCAATGTTGGTAAGTCACGAGACTCCCCATTCCAAGCATTATTGATATGATAGACACTCTTTCCAGACACTCACACAAGGGGAAAGGAAAATCTGTAGTGCAAAAGAGGGCTGCTAGTAGGTAAATTATTGTGTCACTTGAATCTGGCTGTTTTTTTTGAAGCCCAAGGGAATAGCGATGATGAAGCCACAGCAAAATATAGCACTTGATCCAAAAAGCGCAAACTTGCAGCAAAGTCCACACCATCTGAAGTGGGAGAAAAAGGTATGTATTTCTTACTTGGTGAGGCTATACAGCACCATTGACTGCTCACACAGACATTTATGTCATTGACTCAGATAGTGATGAAGCCACCCTTTCCTGCAAAGCTGCAATGGATTCTCATGAAGCTAAATCTATTTCAACACCCACCTTGGAGGCGCAATTTGAAGATCTTGAAGCTTCCATAGTTGGGTTCCACAAGAGACGACATGGCTTCAGCAGCCCACCCCCCACTACCATAAACCCATGGGCAAATGACCCTCACACAGCAGCATAATAAATCATTTGGTGATTGACATGGATACTAGTAGCAGTTCTGAATATCATGCAATACTCCTTACACATTCCTTTAATATCTCGCTCATATCACCTCATAAT
The DNA here is from genome assembly GCA_015039355.1 of Ramaria rubella. NCBI lineage: Eukaryota > Fungi > Basidiomycota > Agaricomycetes > Gomphales > Gomphaceae > Ramaria > Ramaria rubella. The sequence continues at coordinate 33,750 of MU134452.1, forward strand.
GCTCCTTACACATTCCAATATGATCCCTCTACCCTTTCACTCATTAATGCTCCTTATCATCCTTCTTAATTTCTACTTTACTTGTTTTCATTTACTCAATCATGCTAATAAATTTATTTTTTCACTGCAATTGTTACATTAGTCATAACAAACTTGCAACTCTTCTGCAAAAATAGCGCATGCTGATCTAGTGAAAGTATCTCAGACTGGTATTGATTCTCCAAATTTCTAGAAACGTACCTATGTGCATGGCATGTGCAGCCAAAAAATAGGTTGCATGTGGAAAATGGATTTTTGTGCATTGTGACCACCATAGGTTCTCACATTACTTCTGGAACTAGGCAGCTTGCAGTCCCCTGATGACCCAAATAAGCTGATGATCGACGTCATAAATTTTGAACCACATATAACTTGAAATTATGATGTCAACACAGACCCCCATGCATGCCATTACATGATTGTAGCTCATGGCTGCACTTCTAGGACATATGCTGCTATCCCAAATGCCAGCAATGCCTTGTACCAAACTATTCTTGCTGCAAGCAAAATGGTTGATGACTTTCCTCACTAGGACCTTCTGGATAATAGGCAGGTGCTTTATCGAATGAAACCAGCTTTCTATGGTGGTGATGAGATCCTGAAGGAACCATGTTGGGGGTGGTCTGAGTAGGAATGGGGTGCCTGCTTATGGCTCGTTGAGTATTCTTGAGAAATGTCAAATCTCTCCAGTCTTTGCATGTGAGAGAGAAAATGCAGGTGAAGCAGGGCCATCCAAGATGTAGATGGGTGGATATTGGCCTCCCTTTCTCCTCTCTTGGATCAAGGATAATGTTCCATTGGTGACATCCAAATCTGTATTCATGTTTGTTGTTACAATCACTTTCATCCTGAATGCCAATCTACTTTGTCAGGCAGCCTGTTCTTTAATTCTCTTCCTTTCTTTGTGGTCATGTACATCTTGTTGCCATAATGTAACATTCAGTTGAATTCAGTCAATGTTTACTCAGGCTTATTGTGTTGAATGTGCTGACATGTTTTAGAAGAAATCCTATACTGCATAACAAACCTCTAGAGACTTCTACCTGCTTGTAAATGTAAATATAAACGTGTTATGTCACATATGCCAGTAGCACGCATCACCGCAGGGAAGGTCTGTCTGCCGCGAGATATGGTACCCTGCGCCATTCTAGTGGATACATATCATCCAAAAGAGATAGTTACAGCACCGACGCCGCCTGCGCACGAGGGCCAAGATACCTAGTCCCAACAATCAATAATTGAGATGCCAATCAAATTTTCACTTGTAGAATAAAAAATGCAGGACACGTGTAGGACTCCTGCAACATGTCTTATCGAATAAAATACCTCTAGCAATGGTATCACACAACACAGTGCAACGCAGCACACGCATACCATAAATCAGGGACAGGACCAGCAAGCCCATCCCCTCACCCCGCTTACCCTACCCCCCACCCCTCGCAACACGATCAATCTCGGCCCTAATCTCCTCCAAATTCGCCTTGAGCGTCCGAGCGTCCTCAAACTTGCGCTGCGCCCGCGCGTCCTCCACGAAGGACTCGAGGAGCGCCTCCTGCTCGAGGAGCGGCTGGAGGGCGTGTGCGAGGAGGGTGTCGGGGTCTGCGGCGGTAGGGGGCGGTTGTGGTGGGGAGGACGAGGAGTCAGTGTTGGAGGGGGGCTTGGGAGGTTTGGGGAGGGCCTGTACAGTGTAGATGGTTAGCATCAACATCACCCCATGCGTGCGGAAACACGAATATATAATCAAAAAAATCAAATGTGCACCCGATCGTTGCAAAATAGAGGACAACAACAAAAGAGTTTGTTTTCGAAGGAGAGGGGGAGGGGGTACATACCTGCAGCGGGAACATATTCGTCTGCAAAAATAGGTTCGCGCGTGCCACGATCGCACCCTGCACGCGCTCCTGCGAGCCCCCGCGGGGTGTGGGGAGCGCCTGGATGCGGCGGGCGAGGCGGTCGTAGGAGGCGAAGGCGTCGAGGAGGCGTTTGCGCATTTCGGCGGAGGGGGCGTGGGCGTGGGCGGAATTGGGGGCGGGGATAGAGGAGTTGGGGGTGGGGGGGGTACTGTGGGGAAGTTAGATGGGATGTGATGGGTGGTGGATGAGGGAAGGGGACGTACGAGAGGGAGAGGATGAGTTCTTGGAATTGTGGGAGGGCGTCTTCTATTTCTTTTTCGAGGGCTACGAGGGTCTAGAAAGGGCATATGTGAGATATATGGATCCGCGTGATGGGGTGCTTGGTGCTTGTGAGAGGTAGTACGTACCGCGTATAACCGTCCATATGTCGGGACGTGGGAGGATTCCTGTAGGTACTGCTGTCGTCTGCACCACCAGAATTAGCACAAAACCAACGTATACAGGAAAGGGCCTCACAGCAACACAGGCCTACAAAGCCTGCAAATCCTCACCCCCTTTAAAAACTTCTCCTCGTCCTCCTCCTTGCCCTTCCCGCCCCGCCTCTTAACCCCATAATCCACGCCCTCGCCCACCTCCTCGATGCGGCCCGAATGTTGGTCCGCGACGAAGAGGAGTGAGCAAGTCTGGGAGCGCGCAGGGGGACGCGCGGGGAGGGAGCAGACGATGCAGCCGCAGAGGCGGCAGTGGTGTTTGCGGTTTGTGAGGGGGTGGAATGATGCGCTGGTGCACGAGGGTGAGCATGTTGTGGACGGCAAGGGGCGTGTGGGCACGTACGCGCAGATGGGACAGTGGGAGACGGATGCGTCGTCTTCCCACGGGGTGATCTTTTGCTCTTCGGCTGTGGAAACGGGTGTTTATTTGGTTAGCTGGATGTAGAGCTGTGCGATGCAGGCGTACCGCGTATGTCGGCTTTTGAGCCTTGGATGCGGGACTCGACGACGTCGCGCCATATTTCCGAGGGGTTTTTCCGGAAGTCGAGGTCGAAGAGCGACGAGGCACGGCGGTGGGGTGGTGGTGGTTTTGATTTCTCCTTTTCCCTTTCCTTTTCGCTGTCGGGCGTGGGTGAGGTTGAATGGCGGGGGAAGTGGAGCGCGATGAGCTGCGGGCAGGCGCGCACGCGCGTCAGTACGAGGAAGACACGGGCGTGGGGGTACGTACTTTCTCGAGGCGGCGTTCGAGGCGGCGCTGCTCGACTTTGCCGCGGTCGCGGACGGAGGAGCGGGCGGCTATGAACTCGTCGGTGCGGGGGCGGTAGACACCTTTGGGTTGGAAGCCTGGGCGGTAGGGAGCGGCTGCTCTGCGAGGCAGCGAGGCATTGGAGGGTGTGGGAGAGGGTGATTGGGGAATGGAAGGGGGTGCGGGGGGTATTATTGCAGACGAGGGTGTGGAGGAGCTGGCGGTGGGTGCTGCGAGGAATTGGGAGGGCGGCGCGGAAACGGCTGGGGATGGTGTCGGGGATATAATGTGCGGATTGGCGGGCAGGGACGAGAGGCGTCTGAACGGCGTGGGATCGGGGGAGCGCGAGGCAGACCGGGGCTGCGGCTGCGGGCCGATGCGGCGGGGCGACTGTCTGGAGAAGGAGGGAGAGACAGTGAGGGTGTGGGGCGCGGGCTTGGGGACGCGGTCGGGGCGGAGAGGCGAGGACGTGTGCGGTATCGACGCAGTTCGCAGGGGCACATGGCGGAATGTCGACACTGGAGCGGCAGGAGGTGCGATCTGGGATGCACTGGGGAGCGATGCACTGGGGCGAGCTGCACCAGGCTGTTTGCTGGACGAGGGCGGACTGGCTGGAGGAGAGGCGGATGCTTGCGGGGTGCTGCTGGTCGATGGAGATGCGCTGTGGCCGCTGTGGCCGCCGTTCGTTGTGTGTCCGTTCGTGCGCGGTGCGGGTGGTGGCTCCGCAGCCGGCATCACGGAGACTGGTGTGGGCGAGGGCAGCTGGGGCACATCGTTGAGCACGGTGAGCTCGTTGGGTGGCTCGTTGCGCAGCGGCGGGGGCGAGGGAGAGACCCGCGGCGAGGCCCGCGGCGACGGCGAGACTCGCTGCGGCGACGGCGAGCCTTGCTGTGGCTCTGACGGCGTGCGCGAGTGCCGCTTCGACTACAGCATCGACATGAGCACAGAGCAGGCATCGTCAACGTCGCACTCACTCTGTACGGCTGGTAGGGCACTGCGTTGTCCATAACGTCCGATTCAGACGCCCATTTTTGCCATATGCAGCAACTCAGTCCTCACAGCCACGCAGAGGTCGCCCTCCTCATGCGTCTATCCCGGCTCCCGCTATCCGCCCTTGTCCTCCGTCCACCATGTTCCTCGCTCTAAGGGCTTCTCGCCCGCTCCTTCCCGCCCTCTCCCGTCCTCTCCGTCGCACATACAGCACTCCCCTCGAGCAGGCACCCGTGCCTCAGGTCAACAAGGTCTGGGACGACATCGACCAGGCCGTCAAGGACGTCAAGTCCGGCGACACTGTTCTCAGCGGAGGTGCGTCATCCTTCCATTCACTGCGTGCCTCTCTGACATCTCCCAAGGCTTTGGTCTCTGCGGAACACCAGGTACTCCCCAGCGCCTGCAGTCCCTGCTTCACAGCATTCATCTCATCTCCCAATCCAGACACCCTCATCCAGGCTCTTGCCCGACGCAAAGACGTCCAGAAACTCACCGCCGTCTCCAACAATGCCGGCGTCGGCGAGCTGGGCCTCGGTTCGTCTTCCACTTCACATGCTTACCCGCCGACACGCCTCCTGAGCCTACCCCGTTAGGTCTGCTCCTTCACACGCGTCAAATCGACAAGATGATCTCATCCTACATCGGCGGGTAAGTAGCTACAGTCTGCCTTCTAGTCATGCATCCAATTATACCAGAAACAAGCTCTTCGAGGCCATGTACCTCAAGGGCGAGGTCTCCCTCGAGCTCGTCCCGCAAGGCACTCTCGTTGAACGCCTCCGCGCCCACGCTGCTGGAATCCCCTTCTTCTTCACCCCGACCGGCGCGTCGACAGCTGTCGAACATGGCTCTATACCCATTCGCTACAAGGAGGGCGGCTTCAAAAACGGCGTCCTGATCGAGGGGAACAAGAAGGAAGCCCGCGAAATCAACGGCCGTAGATATGTTATGGAGCCCGCTTTGAAGGGTGACGTCGCGTTTGTGCGCGCGTGGAAAGTCGACGAGGTCGGGAACACTGTCTTTAGGTAGCGTACGGTCTTTCTGGTCTGCCGCTTCTCACCCCTTCAAGGTATACCGCAAACAACTTCTCCGCCGTCATGGCAAAGAATGCGACACTAACATTCGTAGAGGTGCGCCACTTTATCTGTTATTCCCTACACTACCTCGACCGCATATAGGCTGAAGAGATCGTGCCCCTGGGCGCGCTCGACCCAAACGAAATCCATCTCCCCGGTGTCTACGTCGACCGCATCGTCCGCGCCACAGCACCCAAACAGATCGAATTCACCACGCTCGCTCCAGACCCAACCACCCCGCCACCCTCTCCGACTCCAGGCTCTGCCGAAAAGGCAGATGCGCTCGCAAAGCGTAATAGGATCTGCCGTCGCGCTGCCAAGGAACTCCGCAACGGCGACCACGTCAACTTGGGTATTGGGATGCCAACGCTCGTCCCAGAACACCTGCCCAAGGGCGTCAGCGTGTGGCTGCAGAGCGAGAATGGAATTCTTGGTGCGCACACCCGTTCCTGGCCAACGTTCTAGTGCGCTGAAAACCATGTTTCAAGGCATGGGCCCGTACCCAACGAAGCAACAGCTCGACGCGTGAGTTCTTGTGGTTTCAGAAATAGACGTTTGCTGAGTGCGTGCAGGGACATTATAAACGCTGGAAAGGAGACCGTGACGCTGCTACCCGGAGCATCTGTGTTCGGTATGTGAAGAAGCCGGAGCCTCTTGCAAAAATTCACGCTCCCACGCCAGATTCCAGCGAGTCCTTCGCCATGATCCGCGGCGGACATATCCAGGTCGCTATTTTGGGGGTGAGTCTCAGCGTGTTGCATCAACGGCGTCTCAAAACGGCGCCCTGACATCTGCGCCCTGCTTTACAGGCCATGCAAGTGTCTCAGGCGGGTGACATTGCCAACTTTATGATTCCAGGCAAGATGGTCAAGGGTGCGCAGCATGTTTCTGACACGATGGAACAGTTTGCGCTTACGTGCGGACGTGGCGTGTGACAGGGATCGGCGGTGCGATGGATCTGGTCTCGAACCCCGATCGCACGAAAGTGGTCGTTGTCATGGAGCACTGTGCGAAGGATGGGAGCCCCAAGCTGCTGAAGGAGTGCTCGCTCCCGCTGACGGGTGCACGGACGGTGAGCAAGATCGTGACGGAGCTGGCGGTGTTCGAGGTGGACCGTGCTGCTGGGCAGATGAGGCTGCTCGAGATCGCCGAGGGCGTGGAGCTGGCGGAGGTGCGAGCAAAGACGGCAGCGGAATTCGAGGTTGCAGATACGCTTGGGAGGTTTACAGCATGATCGGAGCCATATATATATATTGATCAGATGTGCCCCACTTGCCTGAGGGTGAAAAAGAGACGCCCGTATCCATCGTGGGCGCAGTGACGGAGACTGCAGCGACGCTCTGAGCGACTCTGAGAGTGCGAGACTCGCAGCGAGACCCGCAGCGACCGCAGCGACCGCAGCGATTGCCACTGTGCCCGTGTGCGCGCCATGCCGTCCCTGTTCCAGTCTCTCTCTGCCTTTTTCTCACCACAGCGAGACGGCTCCCATCTCAGACGCGACCAGGCCATGGTCTCCGTCGACGACGCCTTCACCGTCCCGCCAGGTCTCCATTCCCGTCTGCATCCTCTCGCTGCGCACCGTGCTCACCGTCGCCTTCCACAGATGCCGAATACGTCTCTAACAGCCCATACACATATCCCCCGCCAGCCCAGGGCGGATCCTACGACACCGTGCCCCAGACCTCGTACACGCACTCGGCGTACGACCTGCGTCCCCCCTTCCCCGCAGGCTCCAGCCGTTCCCGGCCCGCCTCCCTCCTCCCCATCCACCACTCGCCCCTATCGCCTCTCCCAAACTACCCCCCCCTGCAGCAGACATGGAACCGTCTCCGCGCCTGGCTCGACGACCAGTACCCCGAGCTCGCAGACACACTGAACTGGGGCATCCTCCCCCAGGACCTCGCCCACCTCGAGCTGCAGCTCGGCTGCGCCCTCCCCCCCGCCGTGCGCGAGTCCTACCTCCTCGTCGACGGCCAGGAAGCCGAGTCGTCCGCGGGCTGCTCAGAGGGCCTCTTCTTCGGCCTCACCCTCCTCCCCTTCGAAGACGTCGTCGACGAGTGGCGCTTCTGGCGCGAGGTCGACGACGACCCCGCCACGGGCGGCAGTGCATCCCTGCGCGGTGTGATGCGCTCCGTCCCGCCGGGCTGGATCCGCAGAGAGTACTCGCAGCGGGGGTGGCTGCCCCTCGTCGCGGACAGGGCGGGCAACTACCTCGGTGTGGACATGAACCCCGACGAGCGCGGCGGCTCTGGGCAGGTTATCGTCTTTGGCCGCGACTTTGACACCAAGGTCGTCATGTGGCGGGGTGAGGGCGAGGGTGGGTGGGCGCGCTGGCTGGCGAGCTTTGTGGAGGAGCTGGAGAGCGGGGAGGGCTTTGAGCTGGGGGTGGGGGAGGGCAGTGAGGGGAGTGAGGATGGTGTGGGGTATGATGGGTATTTCTTTGACGGGAGTGTTGCGAAGAGCCAGGGCGGGGAGGGCACGGGGGGTGGCCTGCGGTTGACGGGCGAGTATAGAGGGTGGGCCGTTCTGGAGGCGTTTGCGGATCGGAGCATGCGGCGATGGATCGAGGCAGGTGTGGCGCCCCCACCGACGCCGCTAGATGTCGTGGACACGGTGAGTCTTGTTGGTGTTGTCGCCCTTGGGTTTAGCCTCACGTCGTGCCAGTCGTCGAATACTGCCGATTTCACTGCGTTTGATGCAGAAGCTGGCCCCAGTGGCACCTCGAGAGACGAGAACGTGCCCGCCCCACAGCCCAATGGCGACCCTCTCACATCGCATAACCGCCAGCAATCGAGCATCTCTACCAACAAGCTCCCTGCTCCAAAGCCAGTGCAACTCCCGACTGAAGAAGATCTATTACCATCACCTACTTATTCACTTGCAGAAGCCGCACTAGTGTACGAACACGAAGAAAACGACGAGGAAATGGGCGGCTTGCCGATGCGTGAAGTGGACCGCACGACCCCCGTACAGTCCAACCATCCACCACTAGCCAAAGACTCCACCCTCGTCCCAATATCACCTTCCCCAAACGTTACCAGAAAATCACCATCCCCAATTTCGATTGATACCCCCCCACAGCCCCCAAATCCTGAGACGCCTGATTCCCCCAGACTCATTCCTGACACAGCTCCCTCGTTCACCATGGACCAACCGACTATATCCTCTCCTCTTCTTTCGCCAACATCCGCTGATGCTTTAACACCCAGCTTCCCCGAGACCCAGGCGGTGCCGGAGGAGCCTGAGGAGCCCCAGCCAAGCGTCCGTCTAGTTGGCGGTGGAGGCATCTCCGGTGAGGCATCCCTCATCGACGACGCTACTGATACGCCCGATGCACCAGCGTCAAACCAGGAGAATTCCCTGGACGCGGTTTTGAGCGGATCGAGCAGTAAGCGGAAAACCGAGGCAGTATGAGAGCAGATGGATCTTTATATTATTGCCCGGCGTCCCTCGTGAGCCCTGTTGCTCCTCACGTTTCATGGACATACCTTTCATCCTCTCCTCCACGCATGTCAGTCGTAATACTTACCTTTCGTTGATTACTACACTTTGTAGCATTTTCCTCCCGATTTGGGTGACGTCGCAGTGATAAGATTACTAGTAGTGAGGTACAAGAAGGTACAGTGTGATATGGCCGCTATCGACCTCCGCCAAACATCTTTAACATGTCCATTGGGTTGCCACCGCCTCCCAGACCGGGTAAGCCCCCGCCCATGCCCATCTGCGACATCATCTCTGTGAAATGTCATTCAATGACGGGAGAGCATGAGAGGTTGCCACGTACTCTGCATCTCTTCCATATCTGGCATATCTTGTCCGCCCATCATCGCTTTCATCATATCGGCCATAGGCCCTTTCATGCCTCCCTGCATTGCTCGCTATGCCGGCATGTGAGTGTACATCGCGGGGTAATACGGAGGTAATACGGACCTGTACCTGTGCCAACTGTGCAGGGGACGGCATCCCGTTTGCACCCCGCCCGCGCCCTGCACCTAATTTCTGAGCTTGTTGCAGCCTACTCGCGTAAATATCAGCTGCGCCCGAAGAGGTTTCTCAACACTCACCATCCCTTCTTCCCACCCGCTTGCTTCGCCATGTTGGCCATTACGCGGTACTGACATAAGAGTTCCTCCACTTCGCGCACGGAGGTGCCGCTGCCCTTGGCAACACGCATGACGCGCCAGCTCAGAGCCACGGGTTTCCCGTCCTTGCCCCATTCCATGAAACATGCGCCGTCAGAGTCCAGCTCGGTCGCGCTCATGCTGTCAGTGATGTAGACCATGCGCTTCATTCGTTGTCCCGTGTCTTCTTCACTCCCGGCTAGAAGCTCTTGCGGTAGCCCAGGTATCATAGATGCGATCTTGCTCATGGGCCCCCTAGGCGAAGGGTAAGATATAGGTGGTAGGATAGGCCAAAGGCTACGTACATGTTCATGACAGTTTGGATCTGCTCTTTCCAATCTCGTATACTCAATTTGCCTTCCTCCAGTTTCTTGACCATCTCTTTTTGCCGGTCGGGGTTTTGGGCCGCGACGTCCTGCATGTGCTCCATGAGTCCTTGCATGTCTCCCATGCCCAGTAGTTTAGAGATGAATGGCTGCGGTGAGAATCGATCTAGGTCTGCGAGATGTTCTCCAACACCTAGGAATATAATGGGTGTTTTCGTGGCTGCGACACTGTGCGATATAAAGTGTATGCCAAGGCCGAACACTTGCAGCACTCACGCTGAAATGGCTCCTCCACCTTTGGCATGACCATCCATCTTCGTTACGATGATGGCGCCAAAGTCTGCGCTCTCCTTGAACGCTCGACTTTGAGCCTCAGCCGCTTGACCTAACAGAATATATCTTCAGTCTACCATAGTTGAGAAGATCTTAGAAGTTTACCTATGCTAGCGTCTAGAACTAACACAGTCATATTTGGTTGCACAGCCTCCCCAATTTGCACCATCTCCTGAAACAGCTCCGACTCTTGTTTATGTCGACCAGATGTATCGACGATAATCACATCGAAGCGTTCCTTCTTAAATTTTGACACACCCTGAGCCGCAATGGCAACAGGGTCCGTTTCGGTATAAGAACCAAAGTACGCAACTTTGGCTTTCGTGGCGGACTGTCGCGTCTGGTCAAAAGCACCCGCACGGAAAGTGTCTGCGCAGACGATACAAGATTTGAAACCACGCTTCTGGTAGTGCACTGCAAGTTTCGTGCAAGTGGTTGTTTTACCATTACCCTGCGCGGTATGAGCATTCTGCAGATGCAAAACACTGGGAGGCGTACTTGAAGACCGACAGCCATAATGACATTAGTTTGACCTTTTTTGGGTTTGTATGGCTCAACCCCTGGATCAACCAGTAAGACTAGTTCATCGAAAACGACCTGCAACCGTACGATTTAGTAGTCCGAGCGCATGGTCGAGTTGAAAGCCAGGACACCTTTTGAATGATATTACGACGGTTCACATCTTTGCCTTTGTCTGCGCCAGTTTCCAATGCAGCCTTTGCCTTTGCCTTGACCTTTTGACGGAGGGAAGAGACCAGTTTGACGTTTACGTCCGACTCTAGCAGGGCCGCACAGATCTCCTTGAGCATAGCGTCCAGCACCTAACGTCATTCTGCGTGAGTCTAGGTCCGGCCACTGCAACGCTGAACAGACCTTGTCGTCGATGATGGGCGCGGCATTGAGCTGCGAGAGTGCTGCGTTGAGCTTCCGGCCCAAGTCTGCGAGAACCATGACTATACAGCGAGCGTGTCCGAATTGGTCAGCGATCGAATCCTCCCCGATGTGGATCTTCGTCAACGCCCTCTTCAAGCCTCTTCATCCATGCCGCGTAGTGATAGTGATGAGGCAGAAGCTTTTGGAAATGACAAGGAGGAAGAACTTGACAATGAGAACGACGCGGAAGATACGGATGCGGAGGGCGAGCTCGATGCCGAAGGCGAAGTAGAAACTGAAGGAGACGAGGCTCGTGTTTCTACGCTATTCCTCTCTCTAGATTGACCATTTCTCTCTAGGAATCTGGCTCTGATTCTGACGACGACTCTGAGGAAGGAGACGATGATAATGAGGAGGAAGCATCTCCAGGAATCGCCGAGGATGCAGAGAACGAGGAAGACGACGACGACGACGATGATTCGTCACCCTCTGAAGTTGCTGCTTCACAGGATAAACAGAAGAGTATGTGGTTGGCTTCCGAGCTCGTTCTACTGACCAGTGCATACACCTTGCTTAGAGTCTACCTCACCAGCATCCCGACGCTCACTCTCGCCTGCATTTCTTCGACGCTCACTCCTCTACCCACAGATGTTAGTACCTGTCAAGTCCTATACCGTTGAAACCGTCTGTGCTTTGCCCCATCCGGTGGCTACTCACTCCCTCGCTTCATCTATGTGTATGACACACTTGTTAACTGGATCTGATGACGGCTACATTCGCGACTACGATGTGTTCACTGCCTGCAACGGCAAGAATTTTCTCAGCCAGCCCCAACGCCAGCACTGTGGAATACAAGAAGGAGCCATCAAGGCACCAGTCGCAAGAATGTGGTGGGAGAACCCGTTACGACCGCCTGGCCAGATTGATGACAACCCCGTGGGCCCATTTCTGTCGCCTGTCTATAGCCTGCTGGTGCATTCGGACGCGTTGTGGGGGCTGTCTGGTTCATCGGCACGTCCTCCACGTCGTATACCCAGCAGAGCACCGGTTAAATAATACGAAGACAGGCTGGCAGTATAAATTTATTCACCATCAGGCATGACCCTGGACGCGTTGTGCATTCGCTCTCAGGGCATCTCGGGCCCGTCTCAGCCCTCGCAATGCTTCCCGGCGAAAAAGGCTTTATTAGTGCTGGGTGGGATGGAGAAGCGTTGGTGCGTCCTTGTGTCGACCGAACAATCAGAATATAGACTCAATTACATCTTTTAATTTCCGTGTCTTAAGCAATGGGATTTGAACACAGGGCAAAAGGTCCGAACTTTCAGCCATGGTGCTCAGCTTACGGCCGTGGGAATGCGACCGATCTCGACACCTCTCAATCCCGACGAGCCAGGGGGTCGGGTATCAATTTCGGTCGGCCCGGTACCAGGCGCACCGCTATCAGCAACGAGGGTTGATTCGGAAAACTCTAATCCTCAGCCCTCGGGTCATGCTGCTCCAGATAAAGGAACTGTCGGAACACGACCAGATCGAGGCAACAATGACAAAAAGGTCACGCCAACCGCGGATACTGTAGAGAACTCTGTTCAACCTAAACCTGAGTCGGAAGCCAAATCCGAAGCATCCTACGACCCATTGTTCGACGATGAGCCGGATGTGGATGCAGAGCAACCCGGTGTTCAAACTAAACAGGAACTTGGTGCTGCACCACCTTTGCCGTCGCCAAACAAAGCGATTAATGTCGTCACACCTAAGCTTCCCTCCGCGCAGGTAGGACTAGTTCCACCACAGAAGAAACCGACAATACCACTACTAGACGCCGTCAGCTACGGAGAATATTCAAGCGACATTCTTCTGGCAGCTTCTATAGACGGACAAGTGGTACTATGGGATCGACGCGCACAAACAAGCCGTGGTGTTGGACGACTGGAAATGAGTGAGAAATGCCCGCCATGGTGTTTATCGGTGCGCGACCTGTTTGTTCCCTTTATAGGTTGGCTGCTACAAAGCCCAAATAGGCATGTTGGTCGTGTGACGGTACGCAAATTTATGCAGGGCGACGAAATGGAACGGTAGACATGTGGGACACACGTATGCTAGGCAGGTCAGGTAGAGACACGCCTAGGCTATTGAAGACACTGCGAAACCCTCCGAGTTCCGGCGCAGTGTCTTCTGTCGTGGCTTTTCCGGACGGCAATCACTTGGTATGGTGTGTCTCATATTTTATCCCAGTTTGGGACAAAGGAAGCCAACCGGTGATCCATTTCAGTGCATCACTTGACAATATTCGGCTTTGGAACGTCGCCGACGCACCGGAAAGCGATGCGACCCGTCGCACGACGCCGGCGTTCAAAATCATCGCAGGCCACCACGGGGGAATTGTTTCACAGATATGTAAGCAGCATGGAGACTGCCATAATTAATGAACCTGGCTAAGACTCTAACGCAGTGGTGGATGTCGGCGCCAAGTTCATGGTGAGTGGAAGCGGGAATCGGGGGTGGAGCGGAGACAGCACACGGACGGTACTTGTGCATGATATCAAGAGTGCCAAATAGAGCACACGCGTGTCCGCGGGGAATTTAGAGTTTGAGCAAACCTTGTAAATAAACTTCTGTCGGCAATCGACTCTCGGGGTCCGCATCCGAACTCCGCAAGGAGCAGGATCTTAACTTTTATTATTAAATTATTGGACGTCCTCTTGCTCTCTTTGTTGCCTATACCGTCTCTAATATGGATTTAAGCGAAATTCTCTGTCCACCTCTTCACCCGCTCAAGCAAAAACCTCTCGAAGACGACGCTGACGACATCCTCACGCCTGCTAAACGCGACCAGTTCTTCAAGATGGCCCATGGTCGCAAGGTCAGTTCTGTGGCGAAACATTATCCTCTTCCGGTCGATGAAGACGAAATCAAGGTCTGTCTTGTAATATTCCACGCGGCATTAGCTTACTTGTATCCATAGCGCATGAGCACTGAGCATCGGATGCTCCGTTTCGTATATGGAGGCAAGAATTATGTTGGCCCTGTCAACGATGTTTTGGCACCGACGCGTCGCCGCCAACGACGCATTCTTGACTGTGGTACGGGCAGTGGTCTCTGGTTTGTACCTCACGCACTGTTTGCTTCCCATAATTAATCTAGCCCCTTTTAGGGCTTGTGAAATGGCAGATGAATTTCCCCATGCACAAGTGATTGGCGTCGATGTGGCCCCTATCCAACCAGAGTAAGCCTGGTTAACATTTACCTGCACTGCTACACATTCTTATTTCCTGTCCGTCAGTGAAGTGCCTGTGAATTGCTCGTGCGTCGTATGAGACTTAATGCCGCTTTAACTTAATTCTATTCCCAGTTTTGAACTTTACGATATCACAAAAGGTCGTCGATTACTACCTTACGATTCGGGTTATTTTGATCTGGTTCATATGCGTTCCATTCACACTGGTGTACGTTCACGTCACGCCATATATGCGGTTGCGCATTCACACTAGAGTGTGCAGGTTTCCGATTATGCGGCGTTACTACGGGAAGCCTTCCGTGTCCTTCGCCCAGGTGGAATGATCATCCTTGCCGAAATTGACACGACACCTCTGTCTGAAGCAAAGCTCCCTATTCCCTCTGGCCCGGAAGGCGGTGCTCCAGGCTGGTGCGCATTCTGGGACGAATATCGACGGTGTGCAATACGACGAGGTATCGATGTCACTATTCCTACGCGACTACGCGCCATATTGCAACACGTTGGAGGATTCGAGAATATCAACGCGCAAGAGGTATATCTGTCGTCCCTTTCTGGCCCTAGATGCGGGGAACTGATCCTATTGCCTCTTTAGGCCTTATTACCTATTGGTTTTTGGAACCGTGGTAAGAGTTAGAGGTTCACTTATTCTAAAGACCACTCATCGGGCGGTCCGCAGATCCGGTACTATTGACAATCGGACAGTTAGCCTGGATGAATTATGACACACTCCTCATGTCCCTCCGTCCGCTTCTCCTTGAACACTCCGCTCTACCTCCACATCGCGTAGATCAGATCGTGGCTGAAGCGCAAGCGGATTTATACTACCCTGAAGTTCGACCAAACGTTTGCCTACATATTATCCATGCTATCAAATTGTAATTTGCATTGTCATTGTTTCTTCATAGTCTCTTCATAGTTTTCATCACTCATCGGACGTGTTTTGAATGCATAATTAATTCACCTCGTCGTGTCGTCCGGTACATCAGATAAAAGAGTCGCCACCATACACTAACCAGAACTGGCAAAGAGTACGAACGGGAAAGATCAATCAGACAAAACTACGCGGTAAGGGTAGAAGTGAAAAGTGGAGCAAAAGCGCCTTAAGATGACTCGGTCAATTACCATCCCCCTCCTGCTTCAGGGAGAAATCGTGGAGAACAGCAATGGCCTCATTGACTTTCTGGGACATGGCTTCGTGGTTTTCGAGGAGGTGCAAAAGTTCCGAGTTGTCCATCTCGAGAAGCATGCCTAAACATAACTATTAGCTCATTCACATACGTGCACTATAGGAACGCACCAGTGATCTTTCCAGCCAGATCCGGCTGTGCACTGAGATAACGACACATGCTTAAGACTAATTTGACTGGAGAATCGGACAAAAACGCACTTTGCAATTTTCATGTAAATCACTTCACCAAGCATCTGTTTCTGTTCCATAGGGGTTGCAGCAGCGAGCGCTGCGGGGGTGAGAGAAGGCACCTCGGTTGCGAGGGCACTTGCAGACACGGAGGGTGCGGGTGGCCCTTGGCGTTTGAACGCTTGCGGGCGACCAGCGGCGGGCGCGCCGGCGGGAGGAGCGCGAGTAGATGGAATGCCACCTGGTGGAACGGTCTGGCCGGCGGGGCGTGGGGCACCGTTGGAAGCCGGAGGACCGGCAGGTATGCCTCTGGGAGCAGTGCTGGTCGGAGACGTTCCTGCACCGCGAGAGGTGTTAGGGGCATTCGGAGGCCGGACCGGGGCGCCACGGGGCGGGTAGTTCGGGGGGAGTGCGTTGTACCCTTGCGGGGGTTGGCCGTAAGGAGCGGGAACGGGCATGCCAGCAATTTGCTGGGCACCGGGCGCGTATCTGGGACGAGGGGGCATCATACCAGGCTGCGGGTAACCCATCACGCCAGCGCGGCCCTGAGGAGGGAAACCACCGGGGCCGGGAGGATAATAGAGAGGGGCATTCATGAAGCCTGCACCAGGGATTCCAGCGGCGGCAGCTTGTTGGGCTCTAATCTGGTTGCGTTGATGCATCTGGCTCTCGAGTTGCTGCTTACGGACGTCTCGTCTCTGCGCAAGAGAAACATAAAGGGGCTTGGAACCAATCATTTTGCCATTCATCTCCGAGACGGCTTTGGTGGCCTCGTCAGGAGAGGAAAAGCAGACAAATCCAAAGCCTTTGGAAGTTCCTTTCTCGTCGCGCATGATCTTGGCACTAGTGATCGCGCCGTAAGGCTCGAAGTCGGCGCGGAGTTTGTCGTCGTCCATGTCATCGTCGAGGTTCTTGATGTAAAGGTTGACGCCTTGATACTTGCTAAGTTTCTCCATTTTAGCATTCTCATAACTCCTGCGAAGTTCGTCTTCGCGTTCAGCCTTCTTTTGGGCGCGTGCAACAAACAGCTTTTTGCCCTTATAGTCGGTATCGTGAAGAGCATCGACGGCTTTCTGTGCTTCCTCGTGGTGCTCGTAGTTCACGAAACCGAAGCCTTTGTTCCTGCCGTCCTCGTCGAACGAGACTGCGGCAGAAGTTACATTGCCAAACTGGCGGAACAGGTCTTCAAATTCCTCCTGAGTAGTATCGGTGTCTAGGTTCTTGATGTAGAGATTAGTGAATTGAGCCTTCATCTCGTCAATTTTAGATTGACGCTCCTAAGAGAGAAGGATCAGAATTTTCGCGTACATGACGCCAATGCAGCAACAAACTTTGCGAGAGACGTGGGGCCCGACGTAGACTTTCTTATCGTTGAGTAACATGCCGTTCACAGCCTTGACGGCGGTCTCAGCGGCCTCAGCGGTCTCGTAATGAACAAAACCGTAGCCTTTGGAAAGACCCGTCTCGTCGGTAGCAACTTTGCAAGACAAAACGTTGCCGAATGCAGCAAACGTATCGTGAAGGGCCTGCCAACATTGAGGATCAGAACGGCCTAACCAAATCCCAAAATGACAACTTACCTTGTTGTCAATAGCTTCGTCCAAATTTTTGATGAAAATGTTACCCTGTCCGGTCTTGCGGAGGGCGGGGTCACGCTGAGACCACATGATACGGCTATGAAGGCTCATCAGCGACAGTCCCAATCCACAACGTACCATACGTACCATGCGCGATTCTTGATAAGTGAATAGTTCAACTGCTCGAGGGCACGCTCGCCTGGGAACAAGTTAGCACACCTCACACAAAGTCAACATCCACGTACCATCGCTTGCATTAAGGTAGTTGACATACGCATATCCAAGGGAACGACGGGTCACGGCATCACGACAAACGCGAATGCTAACCAGGATGTTAACAATATCTCTATTGTTAACGATGAGATCGTCACGCACCTGGCGACAGGACCAATCATGTTGAAAATCTCGAAAAGCATGGCTTCTGTTACAGTGGGGTCCAATTCGCCAACATAGAGAGATGCAGAGGGAGTGGACGAGGAAGGAGCAGGAGCAGGGGGCATGTACTGCGCCGGGGCAGGTACGGGCATCGACTGCTGTTGCTCCGGAGCATCAGTGGGGACAGATGGAGGGGACGTGGACATGTTGATAATTTTTGGGTTAATCGGTACTCTTGCTTCGTTACTGAAAATGTGTAGGGGCTTTTTTATTTATTTTTCCTGTGACGCGGCGAGGAACGACGAAGGTGAACTAGGTTTTTTCTCTTTTTTTGAGGTTTTTTTTCCTGCATTATAACGATTAATTAGCTTTGGTGTCTTCCACGCAGAGTTACAAACCGAAACTCACAATCCTTCTCTCGAATGGAGAGAGGAGGTTTAGAAAATGGGGTGAGTGATGGCGGTTGGAGAGCGAAGGGGCGGGTCTCTTATCGGACTTATAAACCCGTCCTACGATACACTGCAAGGTGGCACCGCAACCCTTTTGTGCCATGTATGCTGTACAATCCTGGTGTGGAAGGAATCATAATAGCCAAAATTCCACAAATGTGGTCACCAACCCTCCGAGTGAGGTTAAGAAAAACTTCCACCACAATTTTGTAGTCATTCTGATCTTGTTTACGTAACTCGATTAGAATTGCAAACCACAATAAACTGAGGACAATGGTTCAACTAAAACAATAACGTATGGTAGCATGCTCCACCTCAGAGGAAATTTTGTCCATCGATGCGTGATATGTTAGGATACATACAAGACGTGTAAATGTAAATTATGTCATGATTGCGGATCGTCACCCTCTCGTAAAGTAAGCTTTTGCACCGTGTTGCGCTAGTTCCGATCTTGCCTACATGAAGTTATTAGGCAAGAGCAAAAGCGCTTCCCATAATTTAGGACTTACTTGTGCCACAGAGTGCCCAGCGGCAGTATGATGTGCCCATATCTTATGAAAAATAAATGAGACACTGAATCGATTGAGAAAGATAGTTGATTCACCTGACGATAGAAGAAACCGATCCCAGCGCCTTGTAGGATCCAGCCTACAGTAGAGATCGTCCCTAATATACCAGCAACTATTGCTCCACGAGAATACATTTGAATCGTATTAATAAGGCCTGCGAGACCAGTGCTGTGCAAAAACAAATATATTAGCGTATTTGCAACGGTGACAGGATTTGGGGGACCTTGGAACACCAATGATGGCATATACAGTGAAAAGTAAATGCCAACCGCAAAAGAAGAAAAAGAAGTCTAAAATAACGAGTCAAATGAGTGCCCCATTCATGAAGGTGATACTAACAATAATATAAGGATTGTTCCTGCCGGTCTCAATAGTCAGAATTAGGAGTATAATTCGGGGAAAAAGCACACCTTCATGTACGCATTGTATATTGGCCGGTACCATGTTAGGAAAGATACGAGGCCAATAACGGGCAGATACCTAGCCATGCAGCGTTAATAACACGCGTCGGAGTATGGCTGAAGTACCGACATCGCACTAGCGCCGACATCTCTACCACCGTCGCTTGAGCCAGCTAGGAGGATAAAAATGCAGGCCACCAGGTTAATAATAAGGGTAGCAAGAAGGAGAAGCCAGAGTTGAAATATCCGTGTCATGAGAGGCCGTGAGGCTTCGGGAATCTCGTCCGCGATGGAATGGAAAATTAAAGGGAAAACTGGTTGTGAGTTAGTCAGGCCATGGCTGAATAGGAGGAGAGGCACAACCATACATGGAGGAAAGTTGTTTTTGCCATGGGTGCGAATGTGCTCTGCTTTCTTGTTGAGCTCCTGTTCTCGGGCCTGCAGTTCGCGTTCCCGACGGTTCAACTCTTCGAGGCGGTCGGAGTGTGGGCCAGTTGGAGGATCTGAGGGGTCGTCAAAGGGATTCGTGTCGAGAGAATGAGTTGAGGCAAAAGGATTATCTGTGAGTGGGTCTAGAGTGATACGTTAGAGCGAGCACGGAGCGCATGAGCGTGTTGGACACTCAACTGGGCATGGCAGACGTGGTAACTTGAGAGAAGCGCGCACACCGGCGGAGACCGAATTTGGACTGCTCGGCGAACAACTACAGCAACCAAGTACATGTACCTATAGTAGATTGTGCTGAAGACTCCAAATAATACCCTTGTTTGCTTGACACCCCGATCGCTGAGTGTCGCCGAGGGCCACATGTAATTTCGCAAGCCAGGAACCTCGCGACGTTCCGTGACGGTAAACATTACAAGGACGTGTCCGAGGCATGTCTGGGCGCTCGTGCCTGCCTAAGCGTGGCCTCATGTATATGTGGTCGTCAAGCGAAAAAGGAGCTGTGAACGAAAAAAACTACCTCGATGAGCGCATCGATATTGCTCTGATGATTTGTGGACTGATGGACCGCTGTGCGACTGTGAACTCGCTGGATGCACGCTGCCAAGCGAACACGTTGGTGGAATTAGTCACCTGGTAACCGGATGCAACGGCTGATAGAGGCGCGTATAAAGAGCATGAGGTACACTCCGCTGTTCTGTCCCTACCTACTCCATCCTCCCTTCTTTGAGCTCTCCCTCCTTTGCGCATCGTCGCCCCACACTCTTTCCAAGGGTATCCTTGTATCACTCTCTACCACACCACTCTCTCAAACGCTCAATTATTGCTATCACCATGTTCTCCCTTGCAGTACTCGCCCTCGCCTCTGTTGCCTCGTCCGCCAACGCACTCGTCATCCCGCGTTCGACCATCCCCGCGACCTATGCCGTTGGCTATCTTGAGGATTACCATGTCTACCACACGCGCTACCTCGCTCTCAATTGCGAGTCGCAGCACAATACTTCTTTCTTTGACGACTGTTGCCATCCCTTGCTTGCAGTACGTCTTCTCCCTCCCTTCATATTTTCTTTTTTTTGACCTTTCAACAGACCGAAAACCTGCAAGACGACCGCCCGGCTTTCTGTATTCCGTCTGCGAGCGCTTCGTCCTCTGCCGCTCTTGCAGAGCCGACCTCTACTGATGTCCCTTCTGGTGATGATGACTGTGATGATAATGATGAGAGCTCGTCCCCGGCTGACCCTGCTCCCACGTCAGCTGCTCCCGAGAACGTTGCCCCCGACCCAATTGTAGAATCGAGCAATACCCCGGCTTCTTCGTCCCCGTCCCCGACTCCAACTCCATCTTCGACTCCATCCTCGACTCCCGCCCCGTCCCCGTCCCCGTCTCCATCTCCTAAATCTCCCCCGCCCCCTAAGCCCTCCCCAGCCAGCTCGTCTCCTGCTCCTGCTCCTTCCTCCTCGAGCGATGATGGACTCTCTGGTATCGTGGGTGAATTGTTCACAGGCGGCATGTGCGTATACAATGTCGTAGATCTGTCCGACTCTGCATTGAATTCTTCTCCAGTGCAACCTTCTTCTTCCAGAATGGTGTCGCCGGAGCTTGCGGCACAGTCCACTCTGACAGCGACAAGATCGTTGCTCTCCGTAAATGCCCTTTCCTTTCCTAGATGTATATCCCTTTGACAATCTGCATCATTCAGAGACGGATACTTACGGCAATGGTGAACATTGCGGCAAGCAAATCATGATCAAAGACCCCAGTACTGGTCACACTGCATTTGCTACTGTTGCCGACGAGTGCCCTACTTGTAACAACAAACAATGCATCGATATGTCTCAAGGTCTTTTCGACGAGTTTGCTACTGCTGCCGACGGCGAATTCAATGGTTTGCGCTATTTCTTATTCCTTCACCCAATATCTGACCACCTCGTTTGCAGTCGAGTGGGGTTTCACGGGCAACTAAACAAATATCTCTCCTTCCTCCCTCATTTTTCTTTTCATGTGTTTCGGCTTTTACTTCTTTGTGATGAAGGTCTCCTCCAGAAGTTGCACTTAGAGTAGTGGGGTTCCGTGAGTCTCTCCTCGTTCATCATGATGGAGCGGATGAAGATTTGGGAAATCTTTTCGGCATTCGACGCGCTTATATCTTTTCCCTGGTGGACGACTTTCACGCGATGATGACCGAGACGACAAAGCTTTTCTTTTTCCGTGTTTCCATCTTTTGTTTTATCTCGTGCCCATATCTTTTCCGGGCTGTGCCTAATACATCCGCTGGTTACACACTTTCATAGACAATTCTGGGACTCTTCAATCAGTGCTACCTTTGAAAAATGGACTAGCTTTGTTTTCTCCCGAGCTTGCTCTAGGTAAGATGGAAATAGATAAGATAGAGGAAAAGCGATCATCTATCTTATGACGTGCGTAGGGACGCGTACCTATTTCCAGAGATCGACGTGCCAACCAACTTCAACCACAACCACAACAAATCCTTCTACTTACATGATACATAAGCTTCTTGTAGTAGGTGGGAACGGTTTTGTTGGTAACATATTTTCCCTGTTGTTCCACCTGAAAAACTAACTGGTCTTCAGGTTCTGCAGTGTGCAGAGCCGCTCTCGGACGAGGTTGGGAAGTTACCAGTATAAGGTACATTGCCACGCTGTCTTCCATTATCGCAACACCTCACCCATCAACATCTGTCCAGCTCTTCTGGCAAGCCATTTCGTACTCCAAAGGGTCATGCGCCCAGCTGGACCTCGAACGTCTGTGTTCTTTTGATTGGCAGACTCGCTTGACCTGACTATATGTCTCTTCGACAGGTATCATGGCACACTGCTTCTGCCCTGGTCCCCGACTCATATCGCGCGCTCCTGCGCAACAAGACAGCTGTAGTCCATACTGTCGGCACGCTACTTGAGACCGCCCAATATAAAGAAGCTGTGCGCGGCAGCGACGTGGGAGGGCTCGCCAAAACGGTCTTCGGCACTTGGGCAGGAGGAGATGGAAGCAACCCGCTCAAACGGGGAGCCAGCCATCCCGGCTCCTATGAAACAATAAACAGGGACACCGGTGCGTAGCATGTCCCTTCTTCGCCTCCAATGCACGCCCAGCTTGTATCATTTATGCTGTGTTCAATAGCTCTACGTATCTGCGAGACGTACCTTTCTGTTATTGCGGACGCTTCGTCCGACTCGGCATCTGCACGCAAACCATACGCGTTTGTCTACCTATCGGCGGAGGATATGGGACGTCCGTTCATTCCTCGACGTTACATCGAGACAAAACGCCAAGCGGAGAAGGGTATAGAAGAACTCTGTCATGGTACAGGTGTAAGAGGTATTTTTGTCCGCCCAAGTAACACTTTGCCCATCACAATCATACGCATATGTCTAATTTTTTCATCCTCAGGTTTTATATATCACCCTCATCTGCGACCAATAACAAGTCCAATTGCGGCTCTGGTATCTCTGTCCGCGACCATCCACGAAAAGGCACCATCTGTAATTCCGACACCTAGTCGCGTCCTTAGGGCAATGGCCCCGCAGCCAGAGCATCCTGAAGGCTTGCCTTCGGCACTGGAAGCAATGGCTAGTACTCTCGAACTTCCCCCCGTTCATTTAGACCATGTCGGCGAGGGTGTATGCAGGTCTATCGAGCGCCAGGACATAAGTGGGCCTGTCGGAGTGAGGAGAATACGACAACTCGTTGGCTGGGGAGAATCCGGACCTGTCATTCACAGCGCTGACCACGAAAGTCCCCGACCGGAATGAGTGATGTATTGGCTTTGACACTGGAACGACATATTAACATCAGCCTGCCCTAAATTATGTGTTATACAGATTGCAATCGAATAATAAGTTAATCTGCGTGGTCTTCGTACATGTCATCCCAGTCGGCGCCTATGGTTGGCTGCTCCGGAGCTACTGGTGCCACGGTATTCCTCGTAGCCTCTGCATTTATGTGTTCCATCGCTGCATCTCCATCAGCTTTCGTTGTTGTCGATCGAGCTTCCATTTCGTCAAGTATATTCCACATCTCCTCGTCATCGACTGTGGCGTTGCTTGCTTGCTTCATTGGCTCCGGAGCCTCAGCCTCCGTCTCAGGAGGATCGTCGGGAACCCCACCTGCCGCTACCCACAATGCATCTTCATCGTCCACAGTGGATGGCTTGTAGGCGCTGCTACCCTTCTGTGCCCCGTTCATCTCCCGCATTATTTGTTCCTCCTCCCTCAGTAGTGCATCTATATCCATATCATCTTCACAGTCCGTTGGAGAGGATGGAACGGACGGTGCTATTGACAAAGCAGAGCTTGGACGTGTAGCGGGCGTAGCCGGACGCGAGGATGGTGAGGGAGCCTCCTGAGCTGGCTGAATATTTCCATTTGGATCTTCATTCTCGCTGTCCAGTGTCACCTCGTGCCCGACCTCAGCAGTAATGCCATGCACTTCATCTCGCCAAACTTTCAGATTAACCTTAATGGAAATTATTTTGCCATCTATATTGTGCATACAGGTAGTGGACGTACTGCCATTCTTCGTGAGCGACAGAGCTTTTCCACCCTGTCAACGGTATCCCTAAACTGAAATTTGGGATACATCTTATGTGTCCATGCGTGATAGATTCGAAAGAGTCTCTCTAGATCAGCAGCCTGGTGCGCGTTTTGAATTCAAGGGGCATGGGAAGTGGGCAACACCCTACCTCATGCCCTTTGCCAGTGACTTTGAAACTTTTGTGTTCTTTGATTAAGCGAGGGAAACCATCGTGACCTAGTAATCTGACGGCTCCGGTAAGTTAGATGTGCAATACACAAAGGAGGGATGCATACCTCTCTTCGTCCAGTTTAGGCATTACTCTCTTCATCTTCGTCTTTTTGCCTTCATTCTTCTCGTCTTGATTCTGTACAGAACTGCTCCCATCTCCAATGGACGCAGTGGCGGTAGAGGACAAACCTCCTTCACGACTCCTGGCCGCAGCCCGTTTTGCATCCGCCTGACGTTTCAGTTTTTCAACATCGATGGCAGGAGCAATATCCTTAAAAGGGTCGTCATCGTCAAGTCCAGCGAACAGCACGTCCAATTGCGATTTTTCAGGAGCTTGAGGAACATCACTGTTTCTGGGTGGAGAAGCTGGCAGGGGGCTGGCACGATTAGTGTTGGCAATGCCGGCGTTGTCATCTTCGGAATCAGATAGAAATAAAGCAGGACGCGATCGAGGGCGCGTCTCCGCTACGTCTGTTGGCTCTCGAGCAAGTGCATCGATTTCAACAGCGGGCTCTGACCAGATATCATCAAGCGACATGGTGAGTTCAACACGACGCGTCAATTTACGCGTTGTTGTCGTTCGTGGGTCCACTTTCTTCGTCTCTCCGACTCTCTCGCTGATGAGCAAACAGGAGGCAAATCCGCCTCTGCCCAACTATGACAAAGGTATAAAATATTGGAGTGAACAACCAGCGAATTTAGATGGCGTCTTAGGTGCGTCTGTAATGATCGTTTCTTGTCTCGGCGTTCAGACGTTATTCAGGAGGATATGGATCTGGTGTAAGAGAATTGCTATTCCTAACAAGGCACAAGAGAACCCATCGCTTTGATAGACCCTACCACGCGTTGACGCATTAGGTTCAAGGCAATTCCTTCAGTATCTTATCCCGTCTTTATGCACAGTCTCTTCTGCTGTGCGTCCATTACAACCACCCGCAAATCCTATTTCTCGGACCCGTGCTCTTGATGTCGGCGCAGGAATAGGTCGATCCACTCAGACAGTATTACTGCATCTTTTCTCCGACGTCACGCTGCTCGAACCAGTTGAAAAGTTTGTTCAAGAGGCTTTCCAGAACTGCCAAAAATCGCTTCGCGCATCCCCCCAGGTTCCCGCATCACAGCGTTGGAAAGGGATCTCGGATAAATCCAAAAGCGTAACTTTTCTGAAGGGTGCCCTACAACACTTCGATCCGTCACATCCCCAGTCCGATACTACTTGCCTTGGACGTTTAGGTTTTGAAGGCGAAGAAGACGCTGGTTTTGACGTTGTCTGGTGTCAATGGTGCCTAGGTCATCTGTCAGACGAAGAGCTTATCCTATTTTTTCGAAGAGCCAAAGTTTCTTTGAGGTCGGCTTCTAGTAGTCTCATCGTAGTTAAAGAGAACCTCTGCAGGGATGACTCGGATGGGGGTCCTCGCACAGTTTACGACCCCAAAGACTCTAGTCTGACTCGGCGAGTAGCTATTCGTCTTCCCATGTTAGATGTGCCTAAACTCATCTCAGATCGGATGCGGCTTGGCTTAAGCTTTTCCACATGGCAGGACTAACCGTTGAACGACAAGAAGTTCAAAAAGGGTTGCCGGCGGAATTATATAAGGTGAAACTGTGAGTTCTGAAATTAGATTAGATGCGAACCTCCAATTAAGCATTGTAAAGGTATGCGCTTCGATAAGAGTATGTGAATCCTATGTCCATGAAGGCTCTATGCCATTATTACAACGGCTCGGTACAAATAACAAAAGATGAACGCGGTGAATGTGAAGAAAATGCAAGATCATACAAATACAGCAACAACCAACCAGGCATGTGGGACGTTACTATCTTGGGGAAAGATCGGGTTTGGTCTTCATACGATCCCTTTCTTGACTGTTGTTCAAACTCACAGCCTCCCTGAGAGATCTGTCTCGTTCCCGTTCCCGAGCGTCAGTTCGTGAACGGATTGGGAAAGATTCTTTGACCACCCGTTCCAATTTTGGCCAAATTTCATCACTTGTAGACCCAGAAAGCGTGACCATATTTGTCAAGGGAGAGACACGTGAAGCATAATAAGAGATCAGAGGTGAAGTGGATTCATAAAATCTTTTTAGCCGGCGACTGAAGATCTCCTACAAGTGTGCTTCAGCAGAATGTCTCGCCACACACAGTGAAACGCACTGGGTTGTCGTCAGGCCTTTTACTTAGTGGTTCCCCAGTTACATCATCGCGACCTTCGACGCGGGGTCGATTGTAAGATAGGTTGTATACTCGGCCGGAAGGTAAATGCACCCAACGATCTACATAACCTATAACTACAGCACGACATCGTGTTAATTGGAACATACCAGATATACGGTTGAGTATAACTTCATCGGGCACATCCAGGTTTACAATAAGACTCAGTGGGTTTCCAGCGTTTCTACAAAATATAGATATTAGCATTATAACTTAGATAGACAAAATATATTACCGAAGGTGAGAATCAAGCAGTTCCCCCTGACCCAATGTTCTTGGAAACCCATCCAGAATCCAGTGCTAGAGAAGGAATGACAAGGATGAATGGCCCGGGAAGGACATGAGCACAACGCATACCTTGTCACTTAGCAAGTCAAGCTTGCTAGTGATGACACGAATCATAATGTCGTCCGAAAGTAAACCTGAAGGAACGGGTCACCTTGCAAAATACTGAGACAGGGCTAGCGCTTACCACCGTTGGCCACAATTTCTTCAGCGAGTCGCCCGACTTCTGATCTACAGATGAGTTAGATTTTTGTCTCGCAAACCAGTGCGCACATTCCTTACTTCTCCGCTATCTCATGTCTTAGGAGGTCGCCGGTAGAAAGAAAGCTGATGTCGTAGTTCTGGGTGAGCCTAGCGGACAAGGTACCTTTCCCAGCTCCCTAGGAAGCGGATTAGCAAGGCAATTGCAAAATCTAAACACACTCACAGGCTTTCCAAACATCAGCATTCGAAGATGCTGTCCACGCTCAGACTCCTCATGGTCTTTGCCAAATGTTTTCAACGAAAATGGCAGTGCTTTAGCTGCCGTAGCCGAGCAGCTGAGCGAACGGATGCTAGTGTGACTCTGATTCCACGAGAGACTGTGACCTCGAGTTTGGGAAAAAAACGACCGAGTGACCGTATTCATGGAGGGGGAAGGAAGGGGCAGCCTAGATAACGGAATATATACAGAACTTCGTTGGGGTTCGCTTGCTAAAAATTATAGAAGATGGGTCGATGCTTACTTAGGCGTACCCTATGAACCCGTTACCGATCACGTCGGGTTTTGGGGGGAGAGCACTTAAACTTGAGCAACAAGCGAATGGTCGGACGTTAGAAGGAGAAAGAAACTCTTAGGGTTCGCGGAAGCCATTACATTCCCCTTGCACGGACTCGGAGCTCTATGGTTCCCTCCGGTTAACCGGCCAACCCAGCCTTAATTGGGCTTCATCCTCTCAGTGTTTGCAACGATACCATTTACCTACAATTGCAATGTTTACAGAAATACAAAACACTAGACAATAGGAAGAATATTGTATCATGAGGCGTCATGGGTAAGCGTTCAAACTCCTGAGTCAGAGGGCGCCCAAAGAACGCTTCGTCCACTGGCGTTTCCAGACGCAACGCGAGCGACTATCTGAGGATGGGAACAGGTCACAGCCTGCACAGCGGTGATCCTGGACGTGGTTAGCTTCAAAAATATTTCAAGCTCATGTTTACGTACTTTGCGGGGTCGGAAAGGGTTGCAAGGATTTCGCCCTGCATTAAAATCTAAGTACCAATGTGTTGAAAATATATTTGCTGTTGCTCACTGTTGCTGCAATTACGTTCAAAGAATGGTTCATGTTTCCAACCGTAAAATGTGGATACACATCGGGATTCTGATTCCATTGTGATTTCAAGATTGTAAGCCACTTGCCCTTTGCATCCAGTTAGTAAAGAGTGCCCATGAAGTGTTGTAGAAGGCACACCGTCTGGCAATTATGGTGGAGGCGTGAAAACGGTTTATACGACTTAACTCCAGTGCCTGTCGTCAACATGGACCATTTAACGTTCCATACTGTAAAGAATCAGCTAAGTTTGGGGTACACTTTGACTGAACCCACGTCGAATGGTGTCATCGTAACTAGTGCTAACAATTCGCCTTCCTGACGGATCCCAATACGCAGAACTAACGCTTTTTTGATGGGTCCAATCGGCCAATAAGGTACCCTTGCCTCGTTTGGAATCTAAGAAGTTGCCAATGTGTTCTGCGTCGATTTCCATTGGGCTCAACAACATGCCTCCTTTCGACCCAATCGGCGAAGATGGAGGAGGTGTCGGCAAAGATGCTACAGGTAACGCTGAAAGTTTCCTTGCATCCCATAATCTGCAACAGATTTGTTATTGCATGTTATCAGTTGCAAAGTAAGATTTGATAATGCAATAGTTGGTAAGACTTACGTCAAGGTTCTGTTATTAGAACTCACGAGGAGACCCTCGGGATGAATGGGGTTCACAGAAACACATCCTATTTTTACGTCCGCTAACTCGTATCTGCACGCACGGCTTTTACTCTCACGCAGATCTGAATGAGTCAGGCCCCCCTTCGCGTCAGAAATCCAGAGCTCTTGGCCATTTGGCAGCACGTCGAAGCTAGAAATAAGGATGTCGTCTAAGGAAAAAACTTCTCGCGACACGCCAGATTCGAATGATATACTCCGAAGCGTGCAGTCGTACGCAGACGTGAATATCTTCGAAATACAGTCCCTTAATAACGGAGATAGAACAATAGAAATATACATACATTGTAGGAATCGAATGGATCAATTTTGATGCATGAAATGGAAGACTTCGATGTGGCAGGCCAGTGCGGTTGCAGTCGATACATTCTACCACCCTCTTCGGTAGCCACTACATCGCCATTCTCATCCTATAGGACACAAATAATGTTGAGTCTCATCCACGGACGATCAGGACGAGAACCACGCACCTCCATCTCTTCTGGCGAAGCAAGCGCGTCCCATATACCTAGTTGTCCATGCTTGTCTGAATGACAGGGATGAAGTAAATAATAAAGTTTAAGACTGTTCAATCAGCTTACCGCCAAAGAATATCAGATCTTTGGTCTGAAATACAGCAATAAGGGAGGATGATTATGACAACTGCGGAGATGTACCTTCTCAGGATGGTAGAGCGAGCTATACACTCTGTCCTGTGTGACCTTTGCGCGACTGACAATCATTAAACTTTTGAACTGTTTTCTTAATTCTTCTACGCGTGATTCGTCTTCCACAGAATCGGTGAAGTCCAACTCCCCTTGTTCTTTTTGTTGCATCGTTCGCGCACAGCTCGCAAACGTGCTTGTTAAGAACGTCAGCTGTTGTGCTGACATGTCATCACCAAGAGTGGAAAGATCGATATCATGGTGACGTGGACGTTTGGCCACACGCGCCCTCTCTTCGCGTTCAAGACGTTCCTCCTCCTCTTTGACACGTCTCGCTTCTTCCTCAGCCTGACGAAAAATTAAGCAAAGCGCAACATAGCTGGCAACCGTGTACCTCTCGTTTGCGCTTCTGCCCCAGTGTTTCATTAGGGTTGGTGACGGGCTTGTTCAACCTCGAGGACTGCCTCCTCGGCGCGGATGACTCAATAGCTTTACGTTTTTTGGCATGCGATGATTGTACTGGTTTTGCATCCTTATGGGTTTTGGGTTTCGAAACTGGAAAACTAAGTCCAGCAGCTGCTTCCTTGAGCTCAAGCTGTTCTAACAATGCTCGATTCTTGGCGATATTGGCCTCCCGTTGCTTCTCACTACCACGGGCTCAGTCAGTTTCAGTAAATTTAAATTTGCTTCGGAGTCGACCTTACAATTCTGTGAGCTGTGGCATGAGCTTTGAAGGCCTTTGGGGTTAAGGACGCGTCGCAAGTCAGTTGGTGGAAATAAGTAAACTGTTGGAACCAAATAAGTACACACGCGTCTCGCTTAGCTCTAGAGCCTGATTCGGACGAGAAATACAATAGCTAGCAGTGAATGCATGAAACATGGTGTTGAAAGCGAGACAGCAAGAGAAACAACGAAAGCTAAATCCTTGACAAAATATCCACGCGCTCCGCGAGAGGAACCAAAGAAGAAAGAAAAGTTCAGACAATGCTGTTCAGTTGATCTCTAAGACAGAGGTCTCCAAGACACGAAATGCCTGCTTGTCACGCGATTGCTCTGTCCAGCCGACAACCTGTTTCCAATCGTGGATGGCACCCTCCTTCTCGCCCGCACCTGCGAAAGCAGATAGTTCGTCGTCAGAGATCCCACGGTACCTGAGCATTACGTTTAAAGAAAGAATAAAAAAGAATAAAAGATTGACAAACATCAAAAATATCCGCGTCCAGACACACGGGGAACAAGTTACCGACAAATCGACTGCCGCCGCAAGTCTGCTCGGCGACATGAATCTATATGCGATGTTCTTGTATGTTGCAAAGCTGGACATTTGGTTACTGGGGCAAAAATTAAGCAGGTTGTTGTAGTTCGATTGTGCCCAAAATGCTCACTTGATGAAATTAGTCCGGGCCTGAATGGAGAGCCCCAATGTCTCCAAAACCTTGCCGAGGTGTGGGATGAATTCCCGTAATGTCATTGCGAAACCGTTATATGGGGCAATAATAGTATGAGGATCAATAGCGCCAGGGTCGGGTCTGTGGGATTGTAAGACGGCAGCAGCAACAGAATTGATACACGTACATAGCCTCATAATAAAGCGCAGTCACCACAGCCGCAGATTCGAAATGCTCCAGAGCACCACCAGGATGTACCCGTAGAAAAAACTTGGCTTTGTCGCCAGAAATGGACTCGGCGGGAGGCCAGGTGTTTCCCAGCTTCCATAGTTGGGAAAATGCTAAAGTGACGTCGCAGTATTGTTGCTCTGGCGAAAGGATGCTCAGATTGCATTTTGCGACCGATGGCTTTGCTGCAATGGTGAGTTTTCCCATTGTGCGTGCATCAAAAAAGAAATCAGGGGAATATTCTTCCTCTTTGAGGCGGGTGCCGGTAAATTCCATCTTGTGAATCTTGGCTTCATGATCGTGAATGATATCCAGTTTTCCCATGAACATCCCCCCCACAACGGTTCCATCTTCGGTTCGAGACATATCGAGCTCATCGGATTCACAAATCGTATCGATAGCTACAACCTGGCCAGGACCGAGCTCAAGATTGAAGGTTGCGGGCATTTCCAAAACTGGTGGTGGCCTATACTTGGATCAATTCAAGGAATCAAGGCGATAATCGAACCACTCACGGAGGTGGCGGCGGCTCCTCCGGGGGTGGATTGTCCGAAACCACCTCGACATAAAGTCCATGTACACCAATAGTAGCAATCTGATATGATTCATCATCGTGGAGCTATATTTTAAAAGGTTTAGGTCAGCTTGTGAGGGTGTGACACCCAATCGATATCTACCCAAATGTATTCGCCGTGAATAAATCTCTACAGACGAAAAACATTAAAGCTCATGCAATGCATGATAATCCGACGACATACTGAAGCTTGAACTGAGGCATATTGCACGGGGACCCTAAGAGCGAAAGGTGCATTCGGAGCGGGTTTCGCCCAACCCCTCGCCAACGCCTCGAGATCCTGAAGGAATAATCAGAATGTGGTAAAAAAAACACCGGTTAAGATATAAATAACATACGCTATAGCTGTCGGGGAGCATCTTTACGGTCTCCATGTCGCCATAGGCGAGGGTGAGCATTCGTGTACGAGCCATTAGTGCGTTATTGGTCTCGTTCTTATTTTTCTTCAATTTGCCCCAGATGGACGGGAGCGTCGCATTAGTGGATCTGTCAATGTTGACGAGAGACATGAGAGGGCGATAGAGTAGAGCTTGAGAGAGAGGGAACGTACACGGGGGATATGAGCATCTGGAAGGAAGAAAGGGTTACGGATTGAACAGGTCAGGCTTTAGTTAGAGAATGAAGGAGTCATCTTTCTTTTCCAATGGACAGATCAGTCGATTTGTTGCGTCTGAACATGAGGCTAGCCTGTAGGCCTGGAGCTCACAAATGAACACGAAACGGACAGGTGGCAACGAAGAACAGGGCGGGATACAAGCAACCCTCAGCCCACGACGGAAAGGTAGAGGGAACAATACGGGGAGGATGAAGAATGTTATGTGGCGAATGTGCTTGCGTACAGGCAGGTGGTTGCCTCGAGGCAGCTGCGTGCCCGCTCACGTGACGCGCGAGAGGTGATATGCTCCTCGCCGTAACTCGCTTGAACACCAAAGCTTTCTCTCGAGCTCCCTCAAGCTTGAGGGGTCTGGCGACACATCTTCTCGAGCGACTGTCTATATCAGAGCTTAAAAACGAGGCCAAAAGACACGGTCTTTCGCCGTGGGCACCGCTCATCTCATCTTAGCTTCTCTGAATGACTTCTCTCTCTCCACAGTTCTGGCAGCAAAGCCACTCTAATTACTCGCATCAAACACGTTGAAAACACCCAAAATAGTCCCACACCTAGCAGACGTGACTCTTCCACCGCCAGCAAAACACCCGCCTCATCTTCCGGTGTCACTTCAAATCTCAATATCAAGCTTCCGGATCTTTCTGCGTCGCCAGAAGTTCCTGGCCCCCAGATTGTGAGTGCGGCAACTAGTAACATCTTTGGGGCTCTGAGACCTTGTTCGCTAGCCCTTTCTCCCCGACTTTTGGGATTCCTCCCGTATCAGAGGTGCAAACGGAAACCATCACGATGTAGAAGCACCGACACATATGCCCAAAGTCTTGATTTTAACTAGTGCTTCGACACAACATGCTGGCGGACCTGTGTACGATACTGTCGAACTCGCCGATGACCACATCGAGCAAGCTCCAAAAGCTGCATCTAAGCAAGGCCTCTGGACAGACATCACTACGGACCTCGGTCTTCCGCCGTTGTCCGACATAGCGGCCACTTTGACCAAGGCTCCTCCTGCAACTACTTATGAGCAGCAATATAATGACCAATCTAAGTCGGGATATTTGGATGTTGATGAGACAAGAGGTGTCTGGGTTCTACTAAGCATTTTCGGTGGATCATGGCTTGCAGGTGGGATTTTCGGGCCTAAAGAACCCCGCAACAACAAAAACAAAAACACTACTGATATAGAGTAGTTAAACAGGTAAACCACTAGATATGTAGGCGCTTGCTATTACATAGTAGGTTACGGAAGCATTTCGACAGCTGCCTTAGAGTTTACGTATAAGTAAACCTATTGGACATGAGCTTTATTTCAAGGATATTTGCAAGAGTACGCCCTCGAGAGCTGGTAGGACCTCCGGATCCAGTGTCAAATATTCGACCTATTCTATTCGAAGGCCAAGCTCCATCTCAAGGAAATCAAAGACACCCCTACTCACTAACCGAGTTTGGTGCGCGGGATGAAGATAACATCGATCTGCAGTGGAGGTTCGAACGAGAGCAGCTAAATGCTTTTAACCACGCTTTCTGGAGGGATGTTAGTATTTCCATCGATCCATGTCTAAGCAATCCAATTGACGTTTTCACAGAGCAACACTCGTTTCATGATCGGCAAACAATACGTTATCCAACAGTTCCAGGGAAGGGAGGATGCGCATACAGTCAAAGATAAGGAAAAAGCCCTCTCTGAGTTTTACTCTCGATGGTCCATTCAAGAAACCACACGACAAGCAAAATACACGGCGGAGTGGAACAGGCGCAATCGAATCGTGATCAGACTGACAATGCGTCGCCAGCTACACATTTGGAAGAATTTATTCTTGGATGCAATCAATAGAAGGCCGACCTAAATCGTCCGACCTGTGTCTTCTTCGACCAGTTTGCGTACATGTGCGAACTCTGTATCAGAAGGACCCGAATTTGATAGCACGCAGCTTTCCCTCGCATAGTCTTGAGCAAGCTCGTGCGCTTGATTAGGCGCCATACCGGGCCACCGCTGTTCAATTTCTTGCGAGGTTGGCACCTCAATAGCCAGGGAAGGAGGGACGATGGTGTCGCGTGGAATGTTTGGAGAAGCAAGGGTTTGATATAGCTGTGTGCGGCGCAGTTTGGCCGATAATTCATAATCCGTTTTGTTAGCAGTATCTCGGATGATTTTCCAACTGCAAATCTAGCGTTGGCGGATTAACTTGATCCCGCAGAAAGAAAACTCACTTGTCGTGTAAATAAATCCGTCGCCACACATTGCGAGCGGACGTCACTTTACGACTGTTGGTTATATACTTCCGACGCGTATCAATAAAACCCTAATGTGTGTATCGGACTCCTACCATTGAATTCGACAGGATAATCAATGCATCCACGAAATCAGTCGGCCGTGCGGAATTGTCCTTCATGCTCAATAAGTCAACAGCCTCTTCTTCTGTCAAAGCATTTCCTTGAAGTAGTTGCCTCAATATGCGTTGGAAGAGCTGTGACAAGTAAACTCCCGAACAAGCGCAACGCAGATTCTGGTAGGACGTACATCTTGTAGGGCTGGTCGATCAGATGGGACAGCGCACTTGACAGAGCTGATAGCTCGGACTCGAGACTCGATTGAAAAGTTGGGAGGGTTGCCCAGCTCATCGCTAAATTGTTCAAGGAGGGTATCATGGATAGCCATGAAATCAAGCGCGTTGTTAAAAGCTGTCCAATGTGTAGATGAGCAATCCACAGCGCAATAATGTCGGTTGCTGACCTTTCATTTTGTCTTGCGGTGTGGCGGAAGGACCTTCGGCCATACTGGCTAATTTACCTATACTCAGCATAAGCTAAAGCGGTATTGAGGTTGAGCTAGTCGCTACATGATCTAACAGGAAACACATACATGACGTGTTTCTCGGTTGCTTTCAGCTTCAGCTTCAGTGAGGAGAGCAGAAGCAGCACCCTGATAGTTGGGTTTCCCTATATCGTGAATCCAAGAAAGACGGGGCTTAGGGTCTTGGGAGAAAAAGGTGTTTATATAGTCTCCATACTCATTTTCTTGATCGAACAACAACTTAAGCTTGCCTATTGTGAATGAGCGCACATGGACTTCAGGGGATATGGCGCAAACGCACCCTGTTCTATATACCATTTGTATAGCTGTGATGTGAACTCCTCTTGGAACTTGGAAATATATCCCCGAATACGGTCGGATGTTGGAAGTACTTTATTTGCCGTTGCGCGGTATGAAAGTTCGCCTAAGGCATGGAAATCTCGATATGTCTCTGCGAGTTTGAAGGCATAATCCGTGCCATCTACCCGTACTATTATAGCCGTTAGAGAGAATGATAAACGAGATATATATGAGCTTTACCTAGATGGTCTAGTACCACGGGCCTTAGGGATCGGAATTCCTCGTCGAGTCTATTCCGTTCTCTTTCATTGCCTCCCCCGTCTTGAGAATGACTAAACGAAATTTAGAAAGGAGATGCATGGATGTATAGATTAATCGCACTTATTCAAGAATTCCAAACGGTCGTTATAAGCTCTAAAGAGGCAGCTGGCAAGTTCGCGAAGTTGGAAAGTAAGATTATCCTGATAACTGTGCTTTTCAATTCCCGAACTCCCATCCTTCGAAGACGTCAATTGCATCCTCAAGGTTACGGTGGTTTCAAAGAGATGTCGAAGATTGAGAAGGAGAATGGGCTCGCTGGTCCAAGGCTGGACAAAGGCACGATCCAACTGGTACTTTGCACGATTATGTGACCGATGCTGAAATGCGGCGGTGAAGAGTGCCAGGACAAGTCCGTTTGCTTGCACAAACAGGTCTGGGTCTGACACATCCGATGACGGTGACTCTGATTTAATGGCATCTACCAATTCAGGAACCAATGCTCCAATTGACGGGACCTGGAAACAGAAACAAGCTTATTTGAAGCTCAACCAGCAAAAGCAATTGGCTTACTTGGGAGTGAAAGAATGTTCGCATCGCGTCACCATCAGTAAATTTGCCAACGCGCCTCATGTATGTTTCTATTGTCAAAGGGAGTAAGTTCAAGAAAGGAGATTTTCTAGAAGCGCGCGTGATCAATTGCAAGAAAATAAAAACAGGTACGAGAGCTTACTGCGCCTGCTCATTGTGATAGGCCCATATTCTATGCGCAGCCGCAAGTTTCTCTGCATCGGCAAGCAAATGCTCTCGTGTGGAATGGGAAATCTGAATGTAGGCATCAACATCATATTGCTCCAATAGATGATTGAGAAACCTTGCCAAGTCCGCCGCTTTCACCAATGAAAGTAACCAGGGCCTCAAGTGAACTCTCACGACTAGCTAGCTGTGTACCCATACTCAAAGTTGGGGCCACAACATCTGGATCTTCATGGTATGTTGAATCAGATCTACGGAAGACGTTGTGTTGCATTACTCACCCGAAACTAAAAACGCATGACTCATCTGTTCTGCTGCAGTCTTGAGGCTTTCCCCGTCTGCAAGACTGGGTAATTGGAATCTCAGGGGATTCTTATGTTCCAAGCCACTTTGGTAAGTCAATTTCGAACCAGCATAATCACAAACCTCTGGTTTTATGCCATACTTCATGGCTTGTCGAATTGTGGACTTCAACACGTTGGCTTTGCCAATGCTGACGGGAAAATCGCGGTCAAAAGGGGAACCAGTCGGATTGAGAGGCAAAATCTTACTGTACATCGTCTTTCATTTTCACAATGTTACTGACGTTGGGTCTCGCGACAAGAATCATTCCAGTCGTCAGCAGCAACACTTCACGGCCATCAGCCTGTTCTAAGACATTGGAACCTAGAACCAAATCATTTATATTTTTAAGGTGAAGCTGTTCCTGATATGGTGGTTCTTCAGGGAACAAGATTAGCCATACGCCCAGTATATAGATGAGGCACGAACCAAGAGCAGTGAAGGCAAAGGCATCCGAAAATTGTGTGAAGGTGAGTTCAAGACTTCCGTCTTGCCCAGAGCCCTGGAGCACAGTCAATCGGGGAGATGACGCCCGTCTAGGGTCAATAGCCTGGGCCAAGAGTGTTAGTTTTAGCGGGTTAGACCGGTGCAGACACAGACCAGTTCATATGGCAAAACTTCGATTTCACCTTTCACCTTGAAGGTGTCGGATGACGGTGGAAGATAGAGACGGATAAGGGCATATGCACGCTCAGGACCCGTATCGACGTCCAGTGGCGATGGTCCCTGATCAGTAAGGGGCCCATGGGATATCAGAAGGACCGGGTCCCCGACACTGACCCATGGTCTTAAGAAATGTATAAACGAAGGCAAGTGAATACGCACGTATCGACTGCGACGTCCAACAACTCGACGTCCAACGAGTTTGCATCAGCCTCAGTACCGTGTAAAATTGTGTTTGTCACGAGTTCCCGGATTTCGCTGTTGTGTACGCACTAAACAGAGACTCAACTGTCAGAAAAGAAGACAGCTATCGTTATTGGTTCGAACATACTTGTTCACCACCACCCAGATTGACATTCCATTTCATAAGATTTTGAGCGGTTAATACCCAAATAGGCCTCTCCTCGCTCTTCCGCGTAGCAACGGTTGTCTTAGCAGATACCCGGCAATCGGTGGGGGAAAAAACGGTAGTAATATCTCCACTACCCCAAGTACCGTTTCTCCGTTGAAGAATACGAAATGGGCTCAGCCACGAGGTAGATTGGTTATCACGATCAGTAAAAGGGGTTGATACGACAACAAACTTGCCAGTCCCAGGACGAGCCGTCACCGTCAGGCGGTAGAGGCGCGTTTTCGTCCTGACGATATATACCATGGCCTGAAGACGTCATCAGTATCCCATCAAGACGATTGATTTGAAACTTGCGTCAACATGCTCAACACCCGTTACAGCCTCGTTCTCACCCAAATCAATTCTCGACGTGTTGAATCTCTCCGCTCCTGCTAGTCCTGTACCAATGCTGTCCCAGAACCTCGTCTCTCCTGATGAGGCTATAAGAAGCAATCCCGGTTCGCGCGGTGCCCCGAAAGACAGCAAGGAAGCATAAGGAAGGGTCAAGTATGGGCTTGATGGGTCAGGGGGAGGGACAGGAAAAATGTAGCATGTTGGGGAATGAAACGGAGAGTTCTAAATGTGATGTTCAGGTTTCAAATCATAATAATAACAGTGTAACACTTACAAGATCAATCTTCCATACGAAGCATGTTTGTACTGAGACGACGATAGCATAGCACGTTGGCCCATGGAGGACGTGCACAGAGCCTGCAAACACCTCCCTTGTAGGATCTACGTTGGCGATTATCAGAGGGGCGATGAACCAAACTAGATAGTACAGCAACTCACCAGCAGTCTGAAACGCTTGTTGAACCTCGATAGGTAGAGAAGCAGCTAGTCGAACAGAGAGCGTCTCAGAGAGTGCAAAACCGCGGGATTCTTCGTATGGCCTCCATCTATCCATAGAAAACTTGACCGAGTCGACGTCCATAAATTGGCCAGGAGATTCACTACGTTCACTACCAGAAGCGCGTCGTATTGACGGCGTGCCGAAGCGCGGTGAACGACCCCTAGAGTTGTTTTGTTGGCCCTGGCGGGGGCTGGCGTTGAGTGGATAACGCATGGGTGAGCGGATGGGCAGCATTGGCACTCAAAGTGGCTCACGACGCGCCGAAGTCGATCAGCTCAGCGTCTAATACAGGCTAACTCAGTGTCACAATGCTTGGAGGGCTGGAAGCGTATGGTAGTGACGACAGCGACTCTGATGCACAGCAGGTACCTTCATCATCCACAGTCTCTGCCACGCCAAGGAAACCCGCGCACACTCTTCCTTCACTCACAAAGGCTTTACCGAAAGCCAAATCCAAACGCCCTGTCTTCACTGTAGCCAAATCTTCCAAGACCTCCTTATCCGACGACGACAGTGATGGACGTGCGAGGCTGGCGAAAAAGGCTAGGCTCGAAGGTCGTGTTGGTGCGGGGTCGTCGTCGTTGCTGGCCATGCTTCCTGCACCTTCGAAGCACGCCGCAGAACACGCTGCGCCTCGCAGAGTGTTAGGATCCGCTTCTCAGGGAGGAGGAACAGGTGTCGTTATGTCACCATTCATTGATACTCCCCCCCGCGGGGGAGACTCGGATGACCTTTTGGAACAAGGCGCGAGGGAGGATAAATCGACGACCTTGTTACCACCGTCTTTAGCGAAAGGAAAGATCGTAAGTGCGGATAAAAGACCCAAACCACCATCTTCACCACCAGCACTCGACTTTTTCTCTATAGGTATTTACTATTACCACTGTGCTCTCATACATGCCGTGATTTGCGCCTGCAGGAACGGCTAGCTCCAGAAATACGTCTATCGCCTCAACCAGCAATGTCAAGGAGTCCGAGTCGCCATCGTCTTCCGCTACCGTCACATCAGCGCCAACGGTACCTACCTTTGAGCCGCCAACTCCAACTCCATTGGACCCTTATCCTGGCTACTATCAGCTCCCATCGGGTCAATGGGCTGCATATGAACCTGAATTTTATCGGAAGCACTATGACATATGGACAGCGTCGGTCAACCTTGACGGTACATCGCACAAGGGCTTTGAAGGTGCCGAAGATAATGACACTGTCGAGATCGATGCACAGGACCAATTAGATTTAGCAAGGAAGGAAAGAGAGGAGAAGAAAGCCCTAACAAGGGATGCCAATGGTGGACCCAAAGCCCCTAATATGAACATCAAAGTTCGTAGCAGCTTTAGCTTTTGAAAGGTTCTATTGCCCCCATTCGCTTACAAGTTGCATATCTCAGGCACCAAAAATTGGATCACGCGCACGCACGAGACATCAATTGTCTGCTTTACTCACGGAAGCATATGAAAATCGCGAAGCTCTGGAGGAGAGAATTGCACAAGGAAGACGCAATAGGAAGGAAGCTGGCAATAAGTATGGGTTCTAAGCGGCTTGCTGCATATCGAAACTTCGTTTTGTATTTAACAATGGCAAGTACGATTGATAAACGTGGTCTACATGACAAAGTAGTACACATGGTCGATACCAAGAAGGCAAGGAAAGAGAGAACAGAGACGGGCTAAATCCAACACTATACGGATACAATTTACTTGGAACCTGCGCTGAATTCTAATATGAGAACAGGTCAATGATGGTCACCCGGAAGGTCGATCACGTTAACGCACTGGTTACAGACTTCGTACCCTCAGAGATAGCATGTTTAGAGAGTTCACCGGGTAAAATGAGCCTAACACTTGTTTGTATCTCGCGTGACGAGATGGTCGATTTCTTAGAGTAAGAGGCGAGTTCTAGGGAAGGCGCTTTAGAAACGCCACCTCTCCCAAACATACGAGACCTACTAGAGGCTTCGCTGGCAATACGTTCGAAGATATCGTTGACAAATGAATTTAAGATTGCCCTGTAAGGATCGTCTGTCATAACCGAAAACCACTGACAGCAACCATAATTAACGCACATTGCCTTGTTGGAAATACCAGTGTCAGGGTGTACTTGTTTGAGCACTCTGTTGTGACATGCTGTGTAAGTAATAAATGGATAAATATACAATACCTGATCTTACTTATAGATGTATGAGGAGTAAGTTTCCTTTCTGGCCTTCTTACGTTTCTTCTTCTCGCCATCGGCAGCTGGTGCCGTCTTCTTTGACGTCTTCTTGGCTGCTGCAGGTGCTTTCGAGGCAGTGGCTGGTGCTTTCGAAGCCATAGTAGAGGCAGGGGCCTTGCCGCCAGTAGTGGACGCGGGTTTGGGGGCCATTTTAAACGTGTCTTCGGAAAGTGTCACCCTCTGACGAGCGCGTCAATAATCAAAATCACGCGTACAATGACCCACTTGAACTGCAACTCACAGAAGATAGCGACCAAACGCGTCAATGCAAAGAGAAGATGGTTGTGGTTGGAAGAAGAGAGAGGCTCGTCAACGCGGCAATTTATAAGGCTGCCGGAGTTTAAAAGGGCACAACCAAACTCCGCTACGGATTGTTGCTAGATGTTCAGCTACCTATCACGAAGCGGTCACTTGAAACCGAAAGTACCAAAATTGCAACTCTAAATCCAAATAAAGCGTAACATAACTACGGAATGAGACTATATATATCTCCATTCTGCCAATTAGTAATCAAGTTCGTGGGCAGAACTCTGGATGCCAACCACCACACCCTAGAGTAGTACCTAGGCGTGGATGGACTTCCACTGTGAAGGGTACGTGCGGATAGCTTTCACCATCAATTGCGAGATGACCATTCTCAGCGTAAGGAGTTAGCCGATAAGCCTTGGCTTTGAAATATAGTTGCTGTTTGTCCGTCAGCAGTCATCCAAATACTTAATCATAACATGACAAACCGAAGGCTTCCAATATTGCTTGCCTTGTGCAGCACCATCGAGCGCCCTAAGCCAGTCGATACGAGATATCTATTAGGATTATGTCAACGCAAGAAATACTCAGATGAATATTATCCATACTCGCTCCTGGGCCACAATATCAATAAGTCCATCATCAGACATCGCAATAGGAAATTGCATTAAATCCCTGGGCAGATTTGAAAACATTTCACGTTTGAGTATGCGAAGTAGACTAACCGTGATACGTAAGGCAATTTTCCGGCACTATCAAGCACTGTAGGTCAAACAATTGAGAGTGTGTAATCACCACACATACTAGACGTAGGATAACATCTGCTCGATGACGGTCCACCCCTCATCATCTGCTTGGTCGACTAAAGGCATTGACTTTTTGGAGCGTAATGTCTCAACATCTGTTTCGTCGGATTGTGAAGCACAAAAGTCCACTTGCGACCGCGATAAACGATAGTTTTCTACCATTTTGTCCTTATCATGAGAGACTACCTTTACTTCAAGCTTCATTGGGCATGCTCGGTTGGTACCAACTGTCATGAGAAAATTAGACCCTTCCATAATGTAACGAGAAATCTCACACCTGCCCGCAAAAATCCCACCATGAATCGTGTATCTCCCATCCAACGCATATTTTCCGTGCCAAGATCGACATCGGCCATCATTCCAATAGCTTGGGACATAAACGATATAATCCTCTTCCCCTCCTGTTGGACTGAACAGAGGTCCAACTTCATATGTCGGCCTGGGGAAAGAGCAATGAGCGGACAGCACGACATCAGTGAATTAATATCACACCTTTGATAGTGTTTAATGCTGCCGCACAAACATCATGACCGTCCTAGGCAAAC
The DNA here is from genome assembly GCA_015039355.1 of Ramaria rubella. Taxonomy (NCBI): domain Eukaryota; kingdom Fungi; phylum Basidiomycota; class Agaricomycetes; order Gomphales; family Gomphaceae; genus Ramaria; species Ramaria rubella. Next base: position 75,846 of record MU134452.1, read on the forward strand.
AATAACATATCTCTTATTAGACAGTAGAAGATATCCTAGCAATCACAATTAACCTTTAATCCGAGTAGAGCAATACTAAAGCCATTAGCAGATCCTGTGGGTACCTGCACAACTGGAATCGCGAATGCGTCCAGTGCATCTTCACGGTCAGCGAATGCATTGAAAACTTCGTGTACAAGACCATCTCCTGAAAGTAAGACAATTGCATCATAGTCGAGCTGCATCGATTTTATATGGTCGTAACAATGTAGGTTGCGTTCGGTCACTGATATATCCATACGATGGTTAGACATAAGGACACCCGGATATAAACATGCCCACAAACCTAGGACATCCATTGAGCAGTTCGCAGCCTCAAATATTGGCTTTACTTTCTTCTCAAATATAGACAATGCACGTCCCTTTGATGTAGATAAATCTCTACAAAATCTGATGCGGAAGGGGAAAAACATACGGGACCTCCACGCGGGTTGATCATGACTTTGAGTCTACGTTTAGGTTGGCACCCTAACATCGCGACATCATGCCCCAAGTGCTTGGGGAATAAACTAATGAAGCTTACCATCATAGGCTACCTCCATTAATGAATGCGACCATCGTTTTGCAGCTTCACGCAGTGTCGAATCGAAACTGCCTGTTATGTTGTAGAGTACCAAAGACTTCTTCGGGCGATGCAAGAGAGAAACATGCAAGCTCTGATCGATAACTTCGGCCCAGAGCACTTGATGAAGAGAACATTCTACTCTTGGTTGACCTAATAGTCAACGATCAAACGAGACCCGAGCAGTGTTTAAAAAGATCGGGCGACTAACTGGAGCACTTGATGGTAAGAGTGGTCTTCGAGAAGGAGAGTAAGATGTTCCTCTTGTAGGAGTCGACCACAAAGAAGTTATCAGTAACCGCAGGAGATCCCATCGACGGGGATAAAGAAATAGTTGAACGAGCGACGATGGTAGTAGGAAAAGATACGGATCTAGAGGGATGTTTCAAGTAGTGACCATTGCCCGAGTGAAGCCCGAGGCGTGCCGTACCGTCGGCGTCGGTTGTTGGATCTCCGGTCCTACGCGGCAACTCGACAATGCTCCATATCCAAATTACTAATGGAACCCTTCTTGCTGTGTCCGTAGCTCACCATGTCTCGCGTGCACGATATGGCCCAGAATGGCTTCGGGAAGGGGACCAACGAACTATACGATAGGTGAATTCTTAGCGATATTCCGTTTACTATACCGAAGCTGGCTGCATTAGAGCCAGGCCGTCTTATCCTGCGCCTGCCTTGCAGGCCATTCGGTCAGCCATGGATTCAGCGCCTCCTTATAACGTTCTTGAGTGAGCTGATCTCTGCTTTATCCATTTATGATATCCCAAGACGCCCAGACTTGGCGCAGGAACGGGTATTTTTACAAGGGCATTTCTGGCGCATTCGGAATGGTCTTCAGCGATACGCGAGCTTCGTGCTGTCGAACCAAGTATGTACTGAATCTATGTTTCGCAATTTTTTATCCTGATTGAACCAAACCATGTATTCTATAAAGGTGAAGGAATGAGAGCACAATTCTCCAAGACCATCCACAACCCTAGGGTGTCGATCAAAGATGGAACATTCGATTCGACACACATACCCGACAGCTGGGCGAACCTCATTGTCGTAGGTGTGTACGCCCTTGTCATTTCCTAGTCGCACTCTGGATTATCAGAATAGCTCAGGCCTTCCATTGGTGCCCGGATTACGATAAAGCCATGGCTGAATTCAATAGAGTACTCGCTCCTCGTGGTCGTGTTGTATTCATATGGAATTTGGAAGGTGAGGGACTCTTACTTGCGTTCTATGCATCTCCTGCTCAATATCTCCTGCCCAGATGCCGATACTGCCTGGGTCCGACAGCTCCGTAATGTCATTGAAGAATTCGAGCAAGGAACCCCTCAATATAGGCTTGGGCTGTGGCGAAAGGTGTTTGAAACCCCTTCTTATCTCAAGTATTTTGAGCCTCCAGAGGAAATGACCTTCAAGCACATTGTCAAGACCTCGCTTCCAGGCGTCGTCGAGCGCGCTTTTAGCAAGAGCTACATTGCCATACAGTCCAAAGAAAGCAAGACACATATAAGTAATGAATTGACCGAAATCATAAAGAAAGGGGATGATAAAATATGGATTGATGAGGACCAAGGTCTATTCGAATATCCTTACATTAATACCGTTGTCATTATGAGGAAGGAGTAGAAACTATCTATGCACATGATCCACTTGGGAGTCATCAACATGTAGTGACCAAATCTATACATACGCAATGTACCTTTGACAAGGTCCACTCAGTTCAGTTAAACAACATTTCGTTGTTTTCAGTCAAGTTATACATAGTATATTGTGGGCAAGTCCGGTTGCATAATGATGGTTTTATTTTCAGACAAATTACAGTGACAACGACATTCCCTAAACAAAACAAATCTATAGTATCCATGAGTTCGAAGGTATAGCCGACTCATCAGTACGTCTAAATATAATGCATTGGTTGAAATGGAACGAAAAGTCTGGCTGTCCGATGTGAGTCCGCGAAAGGGTGAGGAGATGAGCGGGTAAATGAAAATGCTGCTAAAGGGTATGATTCGACTGTCCTTGAAGGTTCTAATGGAAAATAAAAAGGGAAAACCATGGTCATGGCCGCGCTAAAAATGTCTACTCAGAAACGGCTTTCCAATCCAACGTGACAGCAACTCACAGAGCTGTTCCTTGCGGTAGAACCAGAAATAACCTATGACGATGATGATTTGGCAGATCCTAAGTTTATTATTAAGTCTGACGCCACAAGGTATTACCGTTGAGGCTCACATGGCGATCCAGAACGGTGCAGAAGCCATTGGGCTTCCTTTCAGACCACCTAATGAAATATTACGATGAGATGGCCGTGCTCACAGAATAACGAGGATTCGTACTGGTGAAATCCCATTTTGCCGCATCAGGAAACACACTACCAGGCCCAACACGGTTTGGCGCTGTCGCCCGCGCAACCATAACACAGATCGAACCAATGACTTGGGCAAACGCCAGAGTTGCGCATACATGCAGTCGCGATAAGGTCTGAAGCAAATTTCTTAGCAATGTTTACTTGGTTAAGGAGGACACGGCTCCCTTACTTGTAACAGGATCATTCCTAGTCCGACCCCTTGAATAGCATCGAGTACCCCAAGCCAAAGCCAGAGTGATGTTCCGAGGTATGCACCCGCCTTTCCTGCCCAAGGAATGTACAGGGCCAAGGAGGACGTGCCCCACAGCATCTAAAGCATTTTCAATGACCACTGCGCGCAATGGCCTTTCCTAAAGCACATACCTGACACCAGCGAGGAGCACCAAGACCTACGGCAAATACAGGTAAGAGCCATGTATGGGTTTTACTAAAATGTGTCAAGATCCAAAGCATGATTCCCCAAACAACGACGAAAAAGACGATAATAAGACCCATGATGACCAACTTCGGAATTGGAGCACTCCACAGAAAGGTCCAATTACGACCATATGGCTGGGATAATGTTGTCAGAGGATTTGAAAGAGACAAAACGAGAAAACTGACCCCGCTAAGCCAATAGTCGCGGAGTACTTCCGAAGCTAGGAACCTATCAAGAAGCAGTGTAAGACTACTAGCCTTATATAGGGTACCGCGCGGCAATGCATACCAGAGCACAAGCTTACGACGGAAGAGTGTCTTCAAGAAATTAGGTACTTTGGGCGGAACTTGTCGATAATATTCTGTGAGTTGTACCAGTGAAAATCTAGTCGACATCATCCCCAGAGATACACTTACCAGGCAAGCCTCGTAGCAGCAACCAGAAAAAGGCGAGGCTCATGAGTGCCAGCGGCCAGAGAATGAGAACCAGCCACCACGGCGGGATTGTATTGGGCGACGCGCCACTGAGCGAATTTCCCCAATACCACAGCGCTGCCACCCAGACTTGCTGAGAACCTTGCACGATACAAGCTCGCAAGGTCCACACCTCAGTTGCCGCACCCTAGGATTAATATCAATATTAAGTAAACCAGTCATAGCCGGGTTCAGGCTTACAGCCTCCTCCCCAAAATTAAGGCCAAAGTACAAGAACGCTGCAGCAGAGGCTACAGCATAGCACCATGTAGCGACATTGGTTATGATCTCATGTCCTGGTTTGAAGACGCTCGAAATCGAGGGCAACCCAATAAGGAAGAACGCCAAAGCATAGAAGATCCACGGAAACGAGAGGACATAAATCGATGGCTTTAGGCGGAACAGGGTATACCAAATGGCAGATGCGACCAGAAAGACGCCGCCAAGCACGTAAAGCTGGAGATCATCTTGCGAATTCTGGCCGGATAATAGAGTAATTTGGAAGCTCGTGGCACCTAACATCTGGGGAATAAAGTAAAACAGCAGCCCTAACAAGACAAGGTCAAGAGCTAACCTGTCCCAAAGCTAAAATGATAGTATATAACGGCCATCCACCGATTTCGCGTTGTAGTGCAATCTGCACCCGCGTCATTATCACACCATCTAGGGCGGGATCGTGGTTCATCAAAGGCCCGCTATAATTGTGAGTGTCAAAGACGGTCGCTCCCTCATGTTGTTGAACAGATGAAAAACCACTAGGTGCTGCATCACGGTCAGAAGGGGTACTTTATAAAAGACCTACTACTCACAGGAAGGGCGGGAATCATAAACAGATGGTGTACCGAAAGCGGAATCGGGATGTGATGAACGAATGCTTGCAGCACTAGAGAGCTTGTCCCTGCGTACTTTCCCGAAGAATTTTTCCTCGCTTTTTGTAAGGAATTTCTCAATAGACAGATCGCCTTTGGAGTTGTCCGTTGAGAGATCTTGGAGTTTCTGAACAAAATCTTGCACGACCTCTCCATCGGCATCGGTGAACTACATAAATATGAACCATATGTACTTATAGAATTAAATCTAACACATACCGTGGCAATAGCCTTGTTGAGGGGTGAATCTGATTTCTCATCCACGATCGACGCAATGGACTCTACGGAAGACGTACGCGAGTGATTTCCAAAGGGTCTGGTGGGCGCTGGATTTGCAGTCAGGAAGGGATCGGCAACGTGCCGTTGATCCTTTGCAATTTGTCGATTTGCTCGAGCAAGGAAACCACCATAATCTTCCTGGTGGGGTTCGGTACCATCCCGAGAATGAGAAAAGTAGTCATCCTCGGATACATCCGTGCTAAAGGACCCCTGCCGACGTATTCGCGGCGCAACGAGGAGGTCACCTTGAGCCGTCAAGGTATCTTGACTCCACTGTCCAGGTGATCCCGGAGAAGCAGTACCGATATGAGGTGAGGCACGCGGACTGTGAGAATCCACAGCCATACTCCTATCTGATAAATCTTCAGGATTCCAATCTTCAACTTCCATTCCAATGAGCGGTATGTGCTGGACTCGACCGTCAGAGGGGCGCCACGCATTATCTCCGGCTATTCCGCGGCTAGTTAAAACACTTCGACTGTGAAAGTCTTCCATACGCTGACGCCATTCAACGACTGGGAATCGTTGAACAGCAGATCGCGCTCGTAAAATAGCACGTTCTTCATCTGTCGCTTTTAAAGCCATCTTGATGGTTTTCGTCAACTGTGACAACATATGCGCCGTCGAACTGGACTCGACAGGGAACCACTATAATGCGATGTCAGGCAATCTTGTTGTTTACGAACGGTCACAACGACTCACCCATCCAGGCATCAGCCCCAAACCACCCAGTCGACTACCTACGCCGAGCGCGCCCTTCCTTCCAAATTCCACCGCTACCAATCCAAATGGCTCGTCGCGCGAAGGGATAAGGGCGAAATCAGCACCACTGAACAAATACGGGGGCAAAGCGGTAAACTCGGGCTTGGAGAAGACACGCTCAGGATACATTTCCATGAGACGGGCCAGTTTCTCAGCAGCGAAACGGCCGTATAAATCGATGACTGGGCCCACAGCAATCAACTGGATTGAAGGCTTCTTTGCCAGACTAGAGGATCAAGAAATAAATACAAATAGCAGGGTAGTCATCTATACGATACTCACAGTGATGGCATCACATCTGCGATCAAGTCTACGCCCTTCTGCTTCGACCATCTGCCCACAAAGACGAAGAGATCAGATTTGGAGTCTTGCTTGATACCAGCCCACTCTTGTGCTTGACGCTTGAGCTCAGGTCGAGCAGCTTCGGCGGCTTGATCAATCTGTATGTGTTCTAGATCAATAGGTTTCTCATCCAAAGCCTCAATGTCGCTGGGATCTGGGTTAGGTAACGAATCGACATGTTTGAGAGTCCAAAGCGCAGGATACCTCGCCCAACTTCGTTTGCCATACTTGTCGGAGACACCGGCGACGCCTATACTCTTTTGATGAACGCTGATGAAGGAAGCAGCAGCGTGCAGCAAATTGAACGTGTTGCCGAACTGAACATATTTTTGGCAGTGCTCCTTGCTGATATTGAACGCAGAGCACACTTCTTTCAATTCTTCTTTTGTTCGCAGGGGCCATAAACCTTGGAATTCGGCATTGTGCAACGACAGGCAGACAGGTAAAACCTTGGGTAATAGGTATATCGGCGCAAGTGCCCCGTGGTAGTCGTTAATATGGTAGATGTCGATCGCTGGGAAACGACGAATAGTGGCGGCAATCGCTTGGTTCCATGTCGAATAAAATATGGCCGAGCTCAGGTCGTCCATGCGTGCAGGATAGGGGTCGGCCTTCGTCTGTGCGCGGAACACAGGACTGTCAAGGAGAACGTAAGTGATATTGTCAAGAACATGTGTTTCAACTTCGATCAAGTAGGGCTCTCCAAAAATTATTACTTCGATTGGTTCCGCTTCATCGCCTTGAGGATATTCAATGTCTTTGACTTTTGGCACAACCCATACCATATCAACATCCGTCATAGCTTTGCCCATGAGCGAGGACATGACACCTAACCCTCCGATTTTGACCTTGAGTTTCCAATCGATAACCTCATATTCTAATGTCGCAATAAGAACCTGTCGACGTTTGCCTTTGAGCTCTGGCCATCCGATCAATTCAGTATTGTGCTTCTGCCCTCCGCCAAAGATTTTCTCGTTGATTGGGGTACCGATTCCGGAGTTATCTTTCATATGGCCCCCAAGGATAGGGAAATAGTTGAGCTGCGAATCCTTCGGTTTCATACCCCACTGGTTGTAGCGAATACCGTAGAACGACCATCGGAAAATCAAGACAGCAAGAGTACCAGTTACGAGAGGGACAGCCAGCAGGAGAGCGTACATGATAGCACCGACGACCGAGAAGCCTCGGGGCTCCAAGGACCAACTAAGTGTAGAATCATCGACCACCAGTGCCCAGGCGAGATGGGGATGAGGAGGAGCAGAAAAATTCAGATAATTTGGTGCAGCAGAGTTCGGTGGCAGGCGCTCCATCACTCCGTCGCCGTCAGTATCGCCATAGAAATAGTCATCAAACCCAAATACGTTCAGCTGTACGTATGTCGGCCAGGTAGACATGATCTCGAGTTCCCATTTGCCATCGCCAGTGTGTTGCATCTGCGATGGAATACCATTGTCAAAACCCCAGGTATTGAAGGGGCCACGAGCAAGGAATTGTGGTACACGACGTTGCCACTGTGAATTATGGTCTGCATGGACAACTTGGGCGGAAGATGCCACTAGGGACGACCAATCTGCTCTAACAGTTAGAATACACTCGTTAACATAAAGCGTAAGACGAACATTGTACAATGATGTGCTGTCCCTCCCAGAACAACCCCGACTGCGAGAATGTACTCCCTGGGATTTGAGTAGTGTTCTCCCATGGAGTCCAGGTGGACCAATTCTGACCGTAATCCCAAGAGTAACGGAGCAGCTCGGCGCCAAACGCCTTGTGTGTAAAGAAGTAGTCTCCTCCGGATGATGTGAAGGCTGCATTATCATAATCCGCTTCCGGGAAGACCATGACATTCGCCGAGGAGCCTTTCCGTAGCAGTAACGTATCGATCGTCTAGAAGGGAAAATAAAAAGGTATCAGGATCCAGATATACTAAAAAGAGGACGGGGCACATACACCGGTTGTGGCAGTCCCATCCTGCGTAGCCACGTCGCCTACGCTGATTTGAAGAATCCCATCAGGAACATTGTTCAGAGTGACGGACCACGACCATGCCGATATCTGTGAACCAGGGATAATCGTTGGGTCAGGGTTCTGCACAGGTCCGCACTGAACGGCGTCCGCGTTGAACGACACATTCCCAGCCTGACCCGATGATGACATGTTGAACGTGAGCGCATTGGTCAAACTTTGACAATTCATCTCGAGGTTGTACTCAAACGAAATGGCAATGTTCGTAGCGTTCACATCCCCGGCCTCGGTTTGAATGCGCTGGTCATGGCCTGGGCTGAACTTGGTCATTACAGGTGGGGGAGGCACCCACGATGCTTCGGGAACGAGAGCTTTGAAGCTGTATGGCTCAAGTGTCAATCCTGAGAGACACCCTGTCCAAGGCGCTTGACTGTTATTGAAAAACGAATCTTGGGAGTCCTGCAGCTGATAGGTCTCGTAAGGCGCAAACAGATTGCGGACGGTTGTTCCCGATTCATAGGGAGAGGAAATCCAGAGCGGACCCGAGCAGTTGAACTGGTAGTTCAATGTTGCATTCTCGTTGGTGTAGATGAGCCAAACCTGGTCAGTGTGGTTCCCTTGGAACGTCTGTACATCCGCGATACCTGCGCGCGATACCGACCACCAACCAAACTCGGTCTCTGTGGTGTTCGAACCGGGCAACTGAATGAAATGGGTCCAGCTGCCTCGCTGAACTAATTCAAGACCATCTTGAAGAGCAGGGTACACTGAACGGAGGTAGTTGAATTGGGCCATAACGCGACGGGTTTCCGAGGTGGGGTCGAAGTGGTCGAGGCTGTTCCAGTCATCCTGGCACCCTAAAAGGGCCTTCTCAAGTGGCATATTGAAATACTGGTCCGAGCCCATCTTGTAGCAGCCATGTCTTTGCCATGCATTTGTACTGCTCATCGGCTGGCGTCTAGACAAATGGATATTAGCTCTCGACGACTTGAAATGGGTAAAAGAAGTTGGCATACCCGAAGAGATAATTGGAGGCTCCATTGTCGTACAGATAAAAGTTTTGCTCCTCGCCATAGTAATACTGCATGAGGCATTAGCCTATCCGCGCAATGTTCAGGATTTTTGCGACCTACCAGTGGGACACCTGGCATCACAAGCGTAGTAATAAATGTCCCCAGTACGAGCCTTTGTGTCCCATTAACAAGGGAGGGCCATCTGAATACATCGAAGTTGGACACGCCATACATGTGTCGCGGGTCCAATAGCCCTGTAGCAGAGTTCAAAAAATCATTGTCGACCATCATTTCGTTCCATGCGGTAATAAAATTAGTGTCAATGTCGAATGCAACTTCAAGGTTACCGTCCATGCCCAGGAAACGGGTCAACGAGCGGTATATGGAGTAGTGGAACGCAGCGCCATCGAGCGCATTTTGCGGGCTGTTGCGAAGGAAATACTGGTCATCGGTCTTTGTGACATTAGCGGCTTGAAGAAATCCTGGGGGCCTTTGCGTAGGCGTACGACCACGACCACTGAAAGGGTAAAGTCAGTTGGGTAACAGAAAACTGGCCATGTTTTTTCCCAGAATAAACGCATACAGGTAGAGTGAACCGAATGTATCTCCCCCAGTGATCTCACCGACGATGTAAAAATTGTTTTTCCCGACCGCTGCAGCACAAGCCTTCGTAGAGGTAGTCCAACTTGCAAGTGCATCTACAGTCATCTGTGTAGCCTTGTCGATACGTATGGCGTCGATATCGAGCGCTTTGATCGCTAAACAAGAGTACTTCTGAATTTTCTGCATAACGTTGGGATCCCATTCACGTAGACGATCTTGAACGGAATCAAATTTGGCGAGTTCACGCTGCCAGTCAGGATGAACACCAAAAGCCTCCATGTCTCCGAACTGATCGAATTCAGAGTTATAACACCCATCTATCGCGATTGAAGCGGGGTCAACTTCTGTGCCATCGTCAGACCATAAGGTTGGAAGTCGGCAGGAGCTATTCCAAGAATTATTGATCTATGAAAGAGTTGAACGGATAGACAAAGGAGAGAGCATTGGTCATATCTCACGTTGAAGTCTGGATATGTATCCAAGCCCCAGGAAGCGTATGTCGGCCTCTTCCACTCGGTCTGGTATTGGGAGGTAGAAAAGGGAGTCGATTCGTTGAGATGCCTAGAGGACAGTACTGCCCTTTTAGCGCGTAGCTCCAACAAAGGAGGGGGGGACGTACCCTACAAAACCGATGAAGTCGGCCATAGTCCCAACAGTAAAGTCCATCATAATATACATTCCTTTGGCGTGGATCGCGTCTATCATGTTTTGCCAGTCTTTAGTGTTGCCCCAGTGGGGGTCAAGCAAACTAAAATCAATGACGGAGTAACCTTGAGATGATTTATTAGGTAGGCAGCGAACGAAGAGGAGAAAATAAAGCGTACTGTCTGCTTCCCATGGCATGTTCAAGAAACCAGTTCCAGCGATGAAGATGCCTCGAATGCCCATGCCGTAAAGGTAATCGAGCCTGCTCTCCAGACCCTTGAGGTCGCCGCCGTATCTGAGGCCCGTCTCACGCCAGTCATTCTCGAATGACGTGTTGAAGAAGTCATTGTTGCGTGGATCACCGTCTGCAAATTTGTCTAGCAGAAGGGTATAGAAAGGGAGAGCCCGCCAATTAGTGGGAGAAGGTGTGTAAGTTGTGTTTGGCCTGGAGGTGTCGTAATCAAGAACGGATTGGGCACTCTGGTTCGTGTTGAGGTTGTAGGGGACGAGGTCAGCACGATAAGCGATAGCGACGACGGGACGGAAGAGGAGGGAGGCGACGGAGAGGGCTGCGACGATACACCATGCAGACAGAGGTAAATGCATGTGCGAGGTAATTAGAAACCGGGTAGAGGTAAGGAGCGCGTAGAAGTAAGTAGCTAGGACTAGAGAAGCATGGAGAAGGGCTGGCTGCCATTACAATGCAAAATAATTAAATCCTATTAAACTCGTAGCTCGGGACTTTCTGCGGCAAGCTCGGCATACCCACGAGTTCCGAGTTCCCGGGTGGGATTGATCCGCCACCCAAGATACTCGATTCCGTCGGCAACTGCGGCCCAACCTCGGGATGTGTTGCATATGGTTACTCGTCGATATCAACCATGTGGTTGTGCTATGTAGCTGTTGGCCATCATCGTCTCATCGTCTTCTGTCAAGTTGCGACAGCTTGCCGCGTTCCGGACCCTTGCACTCCGGATATCCGGCCCATCTTCGAGCGCCGCCGCATCCATCCATCGCCAGTTTCAAAACAGCCTCGCTCTGACGTATCTATCTGGCCAGTCATCTCAAGCTCAAGTGCCTGGCTCTGCATTTCGTATCTAATCCCTTGTTGTCTATCAAGCTGATTGAATTTTGATCCTATTTCATATCACATCCAATCAGCCTCAGGCCGCAACGGCCTCAAGTCCTAATGTGCCCATTACATAAACCCAAGTGTAGCTTTGAAATTTCTCGGAAATTCTTCAATGCACTCTTGCAAGGCTATCATGAACTTCCCTACTCCGTAATTGGCAGAATCCTCCGTCTAGTTTAATCTTCGACCAGAATATCCAACGGAGCGTGGCGGGACGCCGTGTGCGTCAGTATCACTGTCCCCCCTGACCCAACCCTGACCTGGCGAAATATATCTATATAGTAATCAAAACGAATCTATGAACAATCCTTAGCTTCGTCCAGCCGTTGACCCGAGACACGACATAGTAAGCGTTGCTCGCCCCCACCGAGTCCCACTGTCAGTAAAATTTATTTAACCCTATGTCGGATCCAACGGCCCCCGCATTGTCAATCATCTTTTCCTGCTTGTAAGGAGACCGTTCCGACGCGATTCACGAGACCTTGTAAGGCCCAAGAATGTTACATACCCTGAACTACCCTCACCTTACAAATATTTCTTTTTTCCTTTCGAAGGCATTTGCAAGACCTTTATGCAGGTATTTCAACTTCTAGAATCTACGAATCGCAAATTAGCCTATAGAAATCATGAAACATTCTGTGATAGGCACAACAGGAGCTTTCAGAGAAAAGAAAAAAATGACAGCCAGCGCTGCAGCAGGAGCGCCTATTCTGCCCAGGGATAGGATTCTTGAAAAATATCTAACGTATATGTATGTTGAGAAAACTACTAATACTGAATCGCTAACAGTCAAAATAGATATTCGAAAATCGTGACACGTGTTTATATAAATACAACCCGTGGGATATGTCGGATCTTCTTTTGGTGACGACGGCGTACAAGATCACATCGATCATACCTGCGCCGTGCATCCGCAGCATACCATGGAATCCGTGCAACTACTGGACGATGAAGGGCAAATTTCGGATAAGGTGGGTTTAGGTTACTATCCACTCGGACGCGTGTACATTGTCAAAGACTGCTTACTGACTTGATTTACAGCTGGAGCAGTGCTTAAATCGTGCGTGCAACAGTAACAATTTTAGCCGCCGTTCTTTCTCAACCCTAGTGCAGATATCTTTTCGAAGTACTGCAGTCCTGCGGTTGCGCCATCGAGTACGGGGTTGTCACAGGCGCCACCTGGCGCGATCATGACAGAGGCGGCTCTCGACCGCTGGGCACAAGACACAAACGGCGAACCGTTTACCCAAGATGCTAAGGACGAACTGTGCGAATTTCTGGACGTGACAGAAGAGGGACATCTGACGTGAGCTACCTTTAATTCCCAGCTAACGTGCTTGCACATCTCCGTCGACGTAGGTTCAAAGGATTTCTCCAAATATACTCCCTGCAGACCGAAAATGACGAACAGGTGAGGGAAGGGCTCGCCGATACAACGGTTGCTCACACATGCACAGGAAACGTGGCGGGACCTCTCTAAGCATGGCTTTGACCGCCGCCTAAATCTGACCCCGGGCCAATAATAGAGTACGACTGAAGATCGTGAGTCTATTTCACATCTGTAGGTAAGGTTTCTAACACGTATGGGCGTGCTTCAGTCCGATTTGAAATGATTGAAGGTTACTTAAACTTGATGCATCGAACCTGCATCGAGGCACCCCGAGAGTCGCGTCGCATATATCATCACTCAAACTGAGATGATCATTACGACCACTCTAAGGACTGGGCAAGGATTTCTTCAATTGCAACGTATGGAGGTTTCCTTAGGTCGTTTTGAGGGTTAGTCTCCAGATCTCCACACCTTCCCATTCAACTCTGTCCCATTTACAACCAGCTTTGGCCATCGCCTTGACCACTTTTCTATCCGGGACACGTTGGGTTGAGAATGACCATACAGTACGCGCCTGTTGGAGGGCGTCGTCGGCGAGGCGAGAATCTCTGCGCTCAAGTGTGATAAAGACAGATGGACAGAATGAGGGGGACTCGCTGAGTGCATGAAGTGTACGAAGAAGGGGCGTCACGAGCTCAGGACTGTAAAGTGTGTCTGCTGTAATAATGAGATCGAAGGGTGGGTTTAGTGTCTCTGCTGTTGTAGCTTTCAGGTTTCCCGGTTCATGTGATGCAATAACGGCGGGATGATTCCATATCCAATTTTCAGGTTTGACCGTCCAATCGAGTTCGCGAGTTTGAATAGTACCGGAACCTGGTGGTAGATTAATTCTGTTCGAGTCCACGTTTCGCTGAAGGACAGAAGACAAAACCCCGTGAGTGTCAGTGGCAATGACATCCCAACCCAGGCTACACAAAGCGAGTCTGAAAGAAAGTGAGATGAAAGGACATGAAAACACAAGGACGAACGCGGTAAAGCCGGTACCACTCCCCAACTCTATCGCCCTTTGACGGCCTTTGCGCTTAGAGAGCAGGGCCGGGAGTGTTAAAGCGAGTGCTTGGCCTGAAAGCCAGACCGCGGTGCCGTTGTGCTGCCCATTATCGAGCTGGGAGAGTGAAAACTGGGAGGCCTGAAAGGAAAGCTGTAAGAAAGGAAGATGCTTTGTGAAGTGGGCGGGTTGCATGCATGGAAGCGTGATGCACGAGGCGTAGTATACCTAGTTCAGCACTATAGGCGCGCATGCAAAGGCTATGGTGGAGTCCCACTGAGTCTCCCGCCCATCTACCATGAAAGCTTTGTTCAACAGGACCTTTCACAGGTCCAGCTCTCTCAAAGACAAGGACGGCACTGCTGCTGCGACTGCTCATGCCGCCGCCGCCGCCGTCGCCTCCAAAGAAAAATCGATTCCGTCACTCCCCCCATTGCCAGAATGGCCTCCTCCGTCGCACCGTCCCCCTTCCTCTGCAAGTCAACCCTCTCTCAAACCTTTACCCGATCTTGCTGCTCGCCCCCTGCCTCCTATTCAGGACGATAAACCCCCGCCAGCGTTCGATACTGAGTCCGATCCGGGCTCAAACGAGCGCGTGAAACCGTCTGGCAACAGCGGCAACGGCGATGTACAAAAGAAAGTCGCTTTTTTATCTCCACCATCCACTCCTTCATCGCCTCCTGTACGTCCTGTGGATGCCCCTGATCGTAAAAATGGTTCTGGCGCCGACGCACCTCTCAAAACCACTGTGTCTCGTCTTCAAGCATCTCATGGTGCAGATTCAAGAGGCTCATCCTCTACCGCCACATCTTCAAAGACGAACTTGGGGGCAAACAGTAAACCAGCACCTTTGAACTCCAGAGCCACAATGACGCGTGGTGCCACTACACCACCTCACTCACAGCGAATATTTGCGGACGGCGCGTCTTCCTTGCGTTCCGGCAGTCCATACTCGACTCAAAGTGCCAACACCTCCAGGATTCTTGCCACTGCATCCTGGAGCGAGGCTGCAGAGGAAGATCTTGTGAGTAATTTGGGACCACGTGAACGTACCAGACAGGAGGTACTTTGGGAAATCGTTGCGAGTGAAGAGCGCTACGTAGTTGAGCTTCTCAAGCTCAAGGAAACCTTCATAGATCCTCTTCTCCACCCTTATGCTACTTCCCCCGTTGCCTCTCCTACACTTCCGGATGGCGATGATTATTATTCTCTCCGCATGGATACAACGTCGCCGCAAGAATCGCTCGACCATCTTCCGATTGCTGCTCGTTTTCTCAGCCCATCGCCATTTGAAGGTTCACAGACGCCTCCTCCAGCAGGCTCTGGTACACCAGTTATTGACGGCGATTCTGTGGACTCTGATGAAGAAGACGATCGGATGGGCAAAGGCTATAACGCACACATCAACGACACCGCTGCTAAACTCAATCATCCACGCTCCCCCTATCGTGCCCGGAATGCATCTAATGCAACATCACGCAACGGCAAGACTGTACCGTTTCCTTCGCGCTCCCATCAATCGCTCCCTCCTCCACCTCGCCCTAATCAGAATGCTGCATCCACAGCTTCACTTGGTCGTCAAAGTTATGTAGGCCCCTCACCCGCAGATGACCGAAAGTTAACTGCGACACCTGCGCAACGCGTCTTCCGCAAGCTTAAAAAGAGCTACACTGGTCCGCCTCCTGAAAACGCAATTCCGCCGCATCTTCTTCCTGATGATTTAAGACGCTGTTTGGAAGTTATTGAGGCAGGCATTCTGAACGGACATTTAGTTCTGTCTGATGGACTCAGAAAACGATATGACGAACAGTATCCTCTCGTGCGAAGTTTGGCAGATGTCTTCGTTAGTAACGTGAGTATCACTAATCCGACCAACTTCGCCACTTTTCACACGTTTGCCTACAGTCTCACATATTACGGGAGTATGCGACATATGTGTTACATCTGGAACGTGCGTTGGAACAGGTCGACGACGCGCTGAATCTTGCAAATGCTACTAAGCGACCTAAAAAGCAAACCGAGGCAGAATGGTTGAAGCTCAGCAAGTACTTGCAGGTTCGTTAAGCTCTTAATTACAATGCATTCATACTTACCTCAGCTCGCAGCGGCTAGAAGAAACCGCTGCCGACAAAGGCGAGACAGGGCTGGCGATATCACTTTCCAAGCCGTTCCAGCGGCTGCTAAAATACCCACTTCTCTTTCAAAATCTTCTCTTCCACACAGATCCCTCAACATTTGAATATGAAAGCACGCTTCAGATGGTTGCAGAGGTAGAGACAATTGTTCGCTCTATTGAAGACGAAAAGATCCAGAAAGAAGAGCGTGATCGAACCAGGGACATTTTCGCGCGCATTGAAGGTTTGGACAAGGTTAAACAACTTGCCGTGCCCAAACCAAGTAGATTGCTCGTTGAGGAGAAGATGTTTGTCGTCAGCGAGCTGGGACGTGACCCCGCTTCACCACCGGCAGTCAAAACTGTCAATACGCCTCCCCCGGTTGGAGCGAAAGGCGTTAAGGGGAAAAGCTCATTCCGTCGTTTGAGCGACGTTCTACAGCCGGGCGGGTCGACGGGAGTTGGAGGGAAGAAGGACCTGTGGCTAGTCGTCTTCAATGATGTGGTACTACGTTGTCAACGTACAGGGACCACGAGTTTACCCCTAGCATCTACCTCTGCAGGCGGCCCACGATCTAATTCATTGCCAGAGCTACAAGGCAAAGCCAAATATGCTACAACAGGACGGAGAAACTCACATACAAAGCCTCGAAATCTATACAAGTTCATTAAGATCGAAACTTGGGCAATGATCGCTGATTCTGCCAAGCCCCGCACAGGAATAGTCTCTATGGAAGAGTGAGTTATTCGGAAATTAAATTTTCTGAGCATGGTCTCACGTTCATTTCGCTAGCATCTCGCGCTCACGAGCCCTCGTCACGTCCCTCCCTGATTCCCCTTCAAAACCCAGAGAGGAGGATGAGGACGACATCGCTGGCGACTCAGACGACTCGGATCGCAAGAGTAAAATGAGTTTTTCCTATTGGGGTGCTGATAAGGTCACGCTTTCTCATCCCTCCTTGAATCCCAAAGCACGTATGCCGATCGGTCGTGGCACTGCACGTGGCGGGCGGGGCGCAGGCCCGTCATCATATACATCCCGTGAATCTTCTGCCAATGCCAAGTTTGGCACACGTCTAGTGCATGCATCAGACGCGTCGAGCTCTGCACGACCTGCTAGTCGTAAGGCTATAACACCCGCCTCGCAGGCATCTCGACGGCCAAATGCCGCATCACTTGAGGATGCCAAGGCAACCACCACGACCACGAAACCTGCGTGGGTCGGCAGTACTCGCGCGCCTTCCCTCCCATCCACCGTACCTCGACGCCCCCGCGACCTCTCCCAGGGGAGCAGCCAAACCCCCCGACTGGGAAAACTTGGATCTCCTGCCCCATCTGAAGATTCAGGTGTTGGATTGTATCGTCAAATGATGGCCCAAGATCCCTCTCTTAATCTTTAGGCGAAAGCATTATAGACTCTGCAACAAATGTAGCATGGCAACCCTCTTTTCTTTCTTTTTTAAAAATCATCTACCTACATCGAAGCGTCTTTTGTCACTATTCACCACATTCACTTTTTCTCATATCATCCTCTTGCTTCCATGGCTGTGTCTTTTTCGTCCCATGCTCTTTGCTTCGCTTGACATTCCTAGGCTATTCTCTGCAGCATACCATATCGCTCACTCAAATCATTTCAGCTATACCAACATACACTACTTCGTCTCATCCGTATATCCCACCACCCTTCCTCGAATTTAGGAGAACGAATGAACATTATGAAACGTACTTTCTGTTCTGACTTAGACAATGGGTGTACTAGTACGATCTATATCAAACTCTCTTTTATGTGTACTCTTCCGTGCCATACGCTGCCTGATGAATGCTGACACTGCGGCCGCTGGGATCTGACGCGCAACCCCAATCACCTCGGGGAATCCAACGTACTGCTGTGCTGGCGGCAGCCTCAGAAGGAAATAGGCCTGGAGAATAATGAGTCAAAGTTCACATTCATGAGAGCAGCTCACCTTCGAATAGTTCGCGGATGTAATAAGCCTCCTTGGTATCTGGCGTGTCGACAGGGAAAGTCTCTTTCCGCTTCGCAAATGTATCATCTGAAACAACACTGGCTGAGTGATCTTTGATCCTAGTCGATGCATATTAATCAGCATGCAAAAACAGGTGTATTGTCGCTGTGCTCACCCGTCAATCCACGAATAACCAACACCATCGGAGAATTGCTCCTTTTGGCGCCACAGGATAGAATTTGGGAGATAGGGCTTAAACAACACGTCATTTAAAATTGAAAAGAGTTCTAGATTAATAACCCTCGCCTTTCCTTCGGGTGACACGTCGAAGGCCTTGCGTAGGATATACTAAGACGTATGATTGTTAATCTTAAGTTCAGATCATCGGGCAGAAGATGCACACTTTCTCCATCTTGGGATGTCCGTCAGCGTCTGTAGCTTGGTCTGCGCCCTTGCTGAACATCTTGAACTGAGGATCTATCCCCATGGTGACTTCCAGGAAAGCTTTATCCAAGAACGGAACGCGCGCCTCAAGGCCCCATGCCATTGTAGACCTAATGATCGATTAATATCGTACCAGTAAGTCCTAACAACACTGACTTGTTGGCCCGTAAGCAATCAGCTGTATGCAAGTTCTTCACACGCTTGACGCATTCCTGATGGAAAGATTTTGCATCTGGAGCAGCGTGGAAATAAAGATAGCCTAACAATATTCCTTGCATTAGTTTGCAATACAAACCATATACCTTTAGGCGTCTTAACTTACCGCCAAAAATTTCGTCACTCCCTTCTCCGCTCAAGACCATCTTCACGCCCATTGCTTTGATCTTTCGGCTGAGAAGGTACATGGGAGTGCTTGCGCGGACCGTGGTTACATCATATGTCTCCAAATGATAGATCACGTCCGGTATCGCATCTATACCTTCTTGCACAGTAAACACATACTCGTGGTGAACTGTGCCCAAGTAAGCAGCAACTTTCCGCGCCGCAAGGAGATCTGGGGCGTGAGGTAAACCGATAGAAAAAGAATGTAACTGGGGCCAAGATCCAATAGTGACTGAAAACAGGCATCAACACTGAATCCAAGGGATGGAGGTGTGTAGAACTAGCCATCTTCTATGACAGGCCCTTCAAGAGGTGTGTGCGGGCCACTCTGTGGACCACGTAGTTGAGCTTGGGCAAGTCGCTTTTGCCTAGCCTCGTATTGAGCCTGCGCCACTTTCTCGGTCTCTCTAGCCGCAACGGCAGCGATCAAACTGCTGTCTAAACCACCGCTGAGAAGGACACCATATGGTACTTCACTCATAAGCCGCTTCCGTACAGCGGTTTCTAAGGTTTCCCTTAGTAGCTTGAAGTCCACAGGCGCTCTGGGAGGATGCACATTATCCTCGTCGCCATCCCACCACTTGGGACGATAATATCGTTCTGTTTTACCAGTGCGGCTGTCATATATATGTCCCGGAGGGAATAATATTATCTTATCGCAATCATCGGTGAGGGCCTTGAGCTCTGAGGCAAAATACACCACATCGGGTGTGTTAGAGTTCCACCCTTGGTATAAGGTGGTGATGCCAATGGGGTCCCGAGTCGCGATGATACGAGGGGGACTGACAGTTTCATCTAGAAGAACAAACGAAAACATCCCGTCAAGCATGCCAACTGACTCAGTGTCATATTTTGAATACTACGTGTACGTTGAAAATATGAGTATCGGGCGAAAAAACGGATTGAGAAAATTACCCACCAGGTGCAGAATGACTTCACAGTCAGAATGTGTCTTGAACTTGGCGCCTGGCCCGACCAGGGCCCTTAAAGCCATATGGTTGTAAATTTCGCCATTAACGGCGAGGACGAGCTTGCTGTCCTCACTAAACAAAGGTTGGGCGCCAGTGTCTATTGCAAAATTGTAGTCATAATAAGTCGAAGATCATGGACACTAACCGACACCGACAATTGCAAGCCGTTCATGGACAAGAACGCTGCGTTGCCCGACATAGCAGCCAGACCAATCCGGACCACGATGTCGCAATCGCTTAGACAACGCAATAGCCTTCGAACGCAATGCAGACGGATTCTCGAGGCCGTGAAGAGCGAGGATACCGCACATTTTGGTGGAAACTAGAAAGCAACCTTTCGATCGTGAACCAAGCGCCTAATAAATGACTCGCTCCCGGACTTATCTTACCAATACCCACTGAAAGATATGCTATCTAGGGTCCTTGTTAACATGTCAAAGATCGCATGGTATGCCAGGTACCTTGGCACGTACACCTGGCTACGTTCCTCAATTCAACTTTGCACGTCACGTGATTCAACGCGTCCCAATTTAAGCCAACGTGTTACGTGTCCCTGTGGCTGGGGCGTCCAGCATGGTCTTCTTACACGAGTAGTATTTATGTCGGCTAATGAAGTATTTGCTATTAACGTCGCGAAGAGCGCAACTGAGCATCTCCCGAATTGTGCTCCTTATTGGTGTTAGTGGACTGGCCGATGGCGCCATCAGTTCAACTCTCTGAGGTTTAGATGATTACAGTAACGTCTAACTTAGGAAGTGGGTCTGAAAAATCAAGATCAGCACACGTAGAGTTATAACAGCTACAAGTACTTCCACCGTAAGCTTCAGTAAAAGGTCTGAACTTGTTATAAGTCCTAGTCAGGCCTAGGTTCAGAGGATAGAAAGGAATATGTTCGGCGGTTTCAAGGCCCCGCGTAGTTGTCATCCATTCATCAATACAAAGGCTTCGTGGCTTCGTTGTGTGCCACCCAAGTACTGCCGCAGGGCCGCAGGATAACACCCGCCGGCATCATCTATGACCAATTTTAGACTCCGAACAGCGTAGACGACCTATCTCACAGAAAGGTCGTGGTATAGCTGAAATTATGCTGAAACTCAACAGAAATAGACTAAGACAGAGACGAAACTCGATTGAAGTCTTTGACGGGAAGCATGCACTTGACCTTGCGACTGCCCAGTCCTACTCGGAGAACGTATTTCTCTTCGTCCCTAACCTCATTGGTAGGCCTCCTATCATTTTCCAGCAACAAATTCGGCTTTACATATTACATATTTTGCCAGGCTACACCCGTATCATACTCGCTGGCCTGTCTCTACATTTTATGGGCTATCACCCGAAATATTGCACTCTCTTATATGGCATTTCTTGCTTACTCGATGCTGTTGATGGCCACGCCGCTAGGGCATTAGGACAGACTTCTAAGTTTGGCGCAGTCCTAGACATGGTGACAGATCGGTCAGCACTTGTTGTTTCAATAGCTGCATATCTCTCACTTTCATGCAGATGTACAACATCCTGCCTCCTCTGCTTTCTCTCCTCAGCCTATCCGACATATGCTACTCTCTTTCAGTTTCTTATTACCCTGGATTTCAGCAGTCATTACATGCACATGTATAGGTGGGCGCACATTGGGTATCTATCTTCTCAAGTTAAAACGAACACCTGCACAGTTCGCTCGTCACCGGCTCTCGGAGTCACAAAGCCGTAACCAGTGACGTCAGTCGAATATTACGATTCTACTACGAAGACCCTGTGTGTTCCATGACCGTCTTACGTTTTGCAACTGACAAACATGACTTTTAGGTAAAACTATTCCTCATCTGTGCTTGCAACGAGTTGTTCTTCGTTGCTCTGTATCTGATGAAATGGGATTTTGAACCTATCGGCCTCCGGCCTTTTGCTATGTTACCTTTCGACATCCCACTATTCCTAGCACGGTTGACATGGGCTCGATTACTCGCCTACTCGACACTTCCGGTCTGTGCGCTCAAAAACCTTATCAATTTTGTCCAGCTGTGGAAGGCCAGTAAAATTTTAGTAGGCGTGGATTTAGCGGAAAGGGCTGCCGCGAGAGACGACAGAGAAAAGTCGAAGCAGTGAAGATCTAATTTGGATAGACGTGTAATGGGCGCTAAATTAGCTTCCGATTATAATACGGTTTGTGCTGGGCGACGTGGTATGCGGTCCCAAGCAATATTTTGTCGCAGTAGATCTGTCCTGAAACCATGGCCGTACACTCGTAATACGACTTCGTCCTCTGCTTTAGCGAGCTCAAGGAAACCTTTGAACGCTACTCCCGCTTGGCAAGGTCGCAGTCATACACGCAACTTGTCGTCTACCCCATCACCACCAGATCCCACTCCGAGTCCGCCTCCGGAGGAAAACGAGGAGCCTAAGCCTAAACCCAGAGGCCGTACCAAACGTTCATCAGAAAAGCCAGAAAATGCAGCATTACCCCCGAACTTGAATATTCTGTGGTCACCTGACGGTACTCGGGAGCCTTTACAGGATGCCTTACCCCCACCTGAGTTGCTTCAAGAAGCGCTCAACAACCTATTGATTACCCTCCATCCTCAGACTCAGCACCGAGCTACATATAACTCTCAGAATGGTTCTCCGATCGAGCCAACACTAGCCATCTACTGCCCGATCGAGGGAGGTGATTATGTCGTTGATGAAACCATTCGTGAATTGGCGCGACGGACACGAGCCGAGGTCGTGGTCCTAGATACCATTGAGATTGCGGCGGGTGAATGGGGTGCGTTTGGTAAAGGTAAAATCCCCTTATTAAAGTTATCTTCGGGTGCATAGACTGACGTTCATGCCATAGCCGCGGCCGCCATACATCTTCCTGAAAATCCTTTACATTTATCTTCCTCCCCCTCCCCTTCTTCTTTAACGTCATCCCCACCATCGCCAATAACACTAGAGCAGGATGCGGATGATTCTGATGAGAGTAGCGGGCCCCATATAATCTTGAGTGCTTCACCGCCTTTCCCATTCTCGCAACTAGGGGTCCCTATCTCTCGGACATCTCGCTCTGGCATCGTCCTGTCACGAAGGTCTCCGCTATCCAAAGCGAAAGCGTTTTTTGACGACATCGTCAACATGCCCTCCCCCACTGTTGGTGAAAGTACTAAGGACTCATCAGGATCCCCTTCATCAACATATCCTCCTCGCATAATATACATTCGAGATTATTCTACATTGGCCCCCTCGAAAGCTATATGGTTTTCATCTTTGGTGGCATCCGTGCGAAGTCATCGACAAGGACCCCTTGCTCGACCTACTTCGCCGATCCTAAATCCTACCACTATTGTGTTAGGAATTACACCTCCCATTTTCCCTCCTATGCCTTCCACACCAAGCAACCCAGGGACTCCCACGGCACTCCTGCGGTTCCTTATGAACCGGCAGTCTCAAAGCTTCTCTAGTCATCGAAGTGATCAGAGTAAGCATTCAAGCTTATGGGATGAGAGTGAAACCGCGCAGAATGCCCGAGACCGACGCCTTAGAGACCGACTTCGCAATTGGGAGGCTGGGGACCCCAACTTTTATGTGGAACTACCAGAGCCGCCATCCATGTCGGATCATGACGCTGACTCAAATTCCCTTGGTACTGGCATCATTATTGCTGGACCGGGGGGTCAACCCTTTGGATCGAGTATCGTGGCTTCGCGGCAAAGCGAGTCGTCGAAGGGAGATGACAATGATTCATACTTCCGTCTCTCTGTCGTCGTCCCTAGAACTAGAACAGCGGAACTAGAAAGGGAGTCTCGCATTGCGCGACGACGACATATTAACGAGCTTGTTGTGCGCATGGCGGTCGGAAGCATTGGCGGCGTATTATTGGAGCGGTTCGACAAGTTAACTAAATTTCCCGTTGAAAAAACGCAGGCGCACAAAGGTGCTTCACAGCCAGCAGACCCCGAGAGATCACTGCTCGCACAAGAGGCCCTTGCTGGACATGAGAGTGATCTTTTCCCAGAGGATAACACTGTCGGGACAAACGCTAAACATGATGCTGCGATCAATGCTGTGACCTCAGACATGTGGAATGACTGGGGTCAGCGAGTGGAAGTATGGACAACTGTGAAAGAAATCGCAGATCGTGCCGTTGGCAGCGTTGTGGCTTCATCTGACGGCGATCCGGATGAAAGCAGTGTAACCTTAGATCCGACTCCAATCCCTTGGTCCGCTGTTCACTCTGCGTGGATTTCGCAACGTAATTCGCGGAGCGCGCGACGGGCATGGATCGAGGAGTCTTCTGGACGGGCGAGTGGCGACGAGGATCTCACGAAGACTACGGGAAACGCCAAGGCACCTGATATTGACGAAGTTATCGAACGGGTGAAGCAGGATGCCGATCTTGACCAGCATGAAACGCGCTTGCTAGGTTGTATTGTGGATTCCTGTAAGCCAATTACGAATTTCTCCACTACCGTCCGAATTTAGAGTGATGGACTCTGCCAGCCTCGATGACTACAACCTTTAATCAGGTACACCTACCTTCACATACAATTGATTCGGTACGAACTTTGGTGTCTCTTCCACTTCTCCACCCCCAAGCATTTTCCCATGGCATCTTGAAGCAACATACCATGACGGGTGCATTACTCTTTGGTCCCCCAGGAACAGGAAAGACACTTGTGGTCCGCGCACTGGCCAAGGAAAGTGGTGCAAGGATGCTTATCATAAAGCCATCTGATGTTATGGACATGGTGCGTTATTCACCTCATCATTGCATAACGCAAGTCAATATATCGCTTTGAAAGTACGTGGGCGAAGGGGAGAAATTGGTTCGTTCCGTCTTTTCCTTGGCAAGGCGATTGTCCCCTTGCGTAGTATTTCTCGATGAACTAGACGCTTTGTTCGGAGCACGTGTGTCCACTAGAGAAACGGGAGGAGCCATCGCGCACCGCGGGGTTATCACGGAGTTTATGCAAGAAATGGACGGTCTGAAAACCTCAAGAGACTCGAATGTAATCGTCATTGGTGCTACGAACAGGTGTGTCAATTTTGGTTTCCGTTCCCTTTTGTTGCCCTGATCTGACGCCTAACAGGCCGTTCGACTTGGACGATGCTGTTTTGCGACGTCTGCCTCGACGTCTATTGGTTGATTTGCCCGGGGTGAAGGAGCGAGAAGGTGCGACATGCCTTCTAATTTTATAATTTTATTTAAAGTTGTGATCAGAGATTTTAAAGATCCTGTTGCGTGACGAAAATCTTACACCTGAAGTGGATCTTGGGTCTTTGGCCAGACGAACCGAAAGCTTTTCCGGTTCAGATCTGAAGCGTAAGTCTTTCATGTCAAATCTTCACCATGCTCAGGTTGATGTGATAGATCTGTGTGTATCTGCGGCTCTGGACGCTGTCAAGGAGCGAGTAACATTGCCGTGGAGCGTCCCTCGTGCTAATGCTACTCCTGATGGTGACTTATCACAGGAACCGACAAACCCTTCTGGAGATAGCGAGGCTAAGCTGTCTTCCGAGTCCTCGACAACACCCTCGACTGCGTTGCGAATCCTTTCCCTGTCTAACTTTGCAAAGGCTCTGAACGAGATCACACCCTCCGCCTCAGAGTCTCTGGGTACACTATCAGATTTGCGAAAATGGAACGAAGAATTTGGTGAAGGTGGACGGCAACGCAAACGAAGGATGTGGGGTGGTCGTTTTGGATTCTCTGACAGAAAACCAGAGGGCGGGGAGGGCAAAGTTAACACTACCAATCCGCCTGGTTGATATAATGAATATAGCATATAGAGCTGTCGATCAAGTTTAACAATGGGAGGAAGTGAAGAGACTTATCATTTGCGGCGACGAGCTTGGCTCCTTGGCGCAAGACTCTCTTCGTCAACCTCCATTTCCTCCTCGCTTGAAGTCTCATTATGTTGGTTATGCCTACACTAAACGTGAACGGCTACCTGAGCCAGAAATGACGGGCGTACTTTTGTTTGCCTTTCGCACGAGTCGCCTTGTTTTTTTTACTAGGCCCTGGTTGTGGCTCGGGTTCTTCTTCGGTGTCGTCTGTTTCTTCTTCATCCCGCCATCTCCTACTGTCCTGCCCCTCCTTTATGGTCCCTTCACCTATCACTGCCAATTTCTGCGGCAAAGACCAATCTGCCCTGCAAGATGGGCAGGTAATTTTTTCCCGAGCAACCCGCGCATAACAGTGATCATGCAAACGAGCACTACAGGCAGGTATATGACATCTAACTCCCTTCGTGACAAGCTCGAAGCACACAGTGCATTCATGAATGTTATCCTCATAATTGTCTTTGAGATAGGTTTGAAGTTCAAGAAGCGTTCGCGATGAAAGAGAAAAGCGACCCCGTCTGTGTAAAAGCTTTAGGGCCAATGGGGACAGTAAAATAACCATGTACTCACTTGCTCTTTAGAAGCCAACCCTTAGCCACGAAATTGGCCAGGACATGCTCGGCTTGGGTTTTAGTCATGGAAGGCTTTAGATCGCTGACCTCTCGTAAAGCCGTCATCGAAGAGATTGAATAACATTCGGAAGACGCAAGTACGATTTGCTTCACCTGCAGAGCCAACAAGGTCAGTGGCTATATAGTAATTAAGAGGTAGGCAGGTCCGCTAACCAAAGCTTTAAAGTAAGTAATCTCGACTGGGGAATAGTCTGTCGCCACTTGAGCGAGATCACCCTTCAAGTTTATCTTTCAGAGCAGTCAACAAAGAACGTGTTGGATGACATTTCGTAAAGGCATACCATTACCCACATCTTCTTCTTCACAACTTCATCCACAGTCAGGCTTAATTTAAGATCCAAAGGTTCGAGACGCTTATTCAAGCTGTTCATAAATGGATCAAACTCCTTTGAATCTGTGGAAAATTCCACATCTCCATCAGCAGCTGAAGAGAGTGCGTGAGGCTCGATCCGAAGGGGCTTCATGACTTAAGAAACAATGCATACCCCTAACTGCCTCAACAGACTTTTCCCATAGTATACGAGCCAGCTTATCCGATACTACACGTCGAGACATGATTGACTGAAGGAATACACGTGAAACATCGTCTACGGACACCATCGTAGCGGTAAGTAGAAGTGGTCGCAGACGCGTTGACCGTGCGTGACGCGTCTCGGCTAGTAGTAGCGCTCCGCGGCGAATTTATACTGAGTCTAAGTACTTTAAGTTCTCACAAGTCAGTTTACACGGCTAGAACCTTTAAGAACACACTAGAGTATATTTTATTATATGATTAAGTCCACAAAGTTCAGATCTCCTCTGTGCAAAGATTCAAATGAAATGGACTCGGAGTCAAGCAGAGTCTAGTTCATCCATCATGGCTTTGGAACCCTCATGGTTTTGCTCAACATTGCTGCGGCCCAGCATCCAAACATCAGAGTGACAAGATGCAAGTCTCCAGAACCCCCTTCCGATCCCCACAACGTAACTAATCCTCCGGGCACGCCTGCCTTTCCTTCGATCCAACCTTGTTTTGTCCAGAAAGATAATAAAGCTACCAACATCAGGGACGTCGGAATGGGAAGACCTTCGAAGTATCGTGCTTTCCCCGTAGGGTCCTTTGGAACAAGAGCAACGGTAGCGTTGAATCTCGCGAGTCGAGCCAGACCACAGCATACAAATACGGTCAAGATTACGGTGTCAAGCAACGTGCGGAGCCCGATATCGAACGCTAGTAAAGCAGGGGCCACGCCAAACGATATCTGTCCCCAGTTTATATTAAATGAAGGAATAGTCATGGCACAGCCGAGCTTACAAGGTCAGCCAATGAGTCCAACTCCTGACCGAGCATACTGGTGCTTTTACGCCACCTTGCCACCTTTCCGTCGAAAAAGTCAAACATGAGGCCAGCGAGTGGGAATCCAAGAGCCCGCCACAAATATGTTTCGTCTTTTGTAAGGAGGTAGTGGCCTGAGGAAAATATTGAAAATGAGCCACAAAAGCCATTCATGATGGTCACTAAGTCGGCTAGACGAAAGTTTCTAGACGGCAAGGCATTATATAGCGTGTGGGGGGAGGAGAGAATGGTTGTTTTACCTGACGAGCGAAAAGTGGCCATCGGTATCATTGTATTGTTGTAACGCCGTCTCACTCGCGGAGTCTACTTCACGTTGTCCTGCAGATTTGGAATTGGCCTGTTGGGCACGTCGTTCACTCATAAAGGATATCGTGGCAAATCGTGGCAGGAAGCAAGAGCAACGCGGAAGTCTAATAAACCGTGACAGCGCGCGACTAGTATTTAGACCCAGTTACGTAGTATGTACAATCATACATGTAAGACTACTATTTACGAATCTACGGCCATCGTGTCCGTCAAGTTGGCCTTCTCCAACTCTCTGCTCCTTGCTGCATATTGGTTGGGATGGGTGACGCATTCCCCGCCGCCGACACCCTCCCCTTTCTTAATACCATGTGTCAGCTCAAACACCCGAGTGCAGGCGACGTGATAATGGCCCGATTTGACAGTATTCAGGATATCTGGAATGTCGCCTGATGATACACCTTGAGAGCTGAAGGTTGACAGCAGCGCAGTGTTCAAGTTTTCGGGTGAAAAATGACGGAACGGGCATCCATGTGATTCTGACACCCCCGGCTGATTAGTAGTTAGAATAGACTGACAGCTTTCGCATTCGACGTGTTAGTACGAAACAGGACAGTAAGCACAGGCTTCACCTTCGCGCAGCGTAATTGGTACGCTTCCCTTCTAAGCCGAATGAATGGCGAATGTTGTACTTGTACTCTTTGTTAAATTTGTCGTCTGTCATGGTGCCGCCAAAAGCCTTCCGCCAGAATACAATGGCTTCCTCGATCGACATACCAATAACCTAAAATAAAATCTCAACACTTTCTAGAGTCTGCATTTACCGACCACAAACCTTCAGGAATAATCCATACTGGAGTCGGCCGTAATGCTTGAGATGTCGATCTTTCCGCAAGGTGTCATGTAAATTACGCATGCACAAAGGAAAATGTTTCTTGGACATTTCATCAATCATTTCCGCCGTCACTGCGTCGCCCGAGTCATCTGCGGAGGTATATTCTGATGGGACACCAGCAATGAATCCTTGAGATAGGTTTTCTAGAATAGGGAGAATCCGACCATCCTCGTCTAGTCGAGGAAGAGCTTTGGCAGTGATCTGAAATTAAAGAGAACACTCCGGTTAGTGCAGACAAATAAGTGGAGGTATACGAACTTGTAGTTGCTTTTCAAGGTTTGTTTGAAACTCTTGGTATACCATGCTGGACTGCTCTCGGGCAGGAACATATGCCATCCCATTTTTCAAGAGTACTCGGCGTTTTTCGATAAGATCTGGGACTCGCGTCCAAGGGACCTGAGAGTGCATAATTCAATGTGGTAGAGAGGAACCCGTCATGTAAATCAAGACCTTGTAAAATTTCTCATCTGCAAATTTATCGCCAAGGAACGGTGAGGCAGCTAAGAGCTCTGACTTCAATTTCTCTTTTTCTTCTTTCTCCACCTTTGCGTATTGTGAGCAACTACGCATCATAAGAGCGCGCACACGCACGGGCTGCCATCCAAAATGTAGATCTTGAATAAACTGTTCTCTCTCAAAATGATCGTCTGTCTCAAATCGTACCCGGAATAACATCATTTCTGCCTTGATGAATCTGTATCTGAGCTCCTCTCTACAAGCATCACGTTTGAGCGGAACCACCAGCAAATCTCGAAGACTCACGATCGACAAAATGCCAACCGCAAAACAAAATGACTAACATGATCTTTCTTGCGCTCTGCCTCTCTATCAACAGATATTGCACTGTTGCTGTTCAGCGGCAAGTACTTCTTGCACTGCAGGTTAGTGACAGAACGCATTTCATCGTATCCCCTGTTCCGCACGAAGGAAGATTCAATTTCTCCCAAAACACGAAGGCGATCAATCGCCCATATTTCAAAATCTTCTAATGTAATATCCTCTCGTGGTGGCACGTCATAACTTTGGTTTCATGAGCAGCAATAACAAAACAACCACCGTACTTGTAAGACCAACTCACAAGTTCAGGCGATGTTTGTATTTGAGAGTGTGTATATCACCATAGCTGGCTTTAGCATCGCGGGCTCCTGGTACAGCCCTCATATCCCGTGAATTGAACATGCAGTGTGGAGGCACAAGGAGAAACGCGCTATGTCACACGTGACACAGCTAGTGGATGACATTCATAGTTATTGAATATGTTCGATAAGATTGTTCTATCACTATGAAATCTAAGCATAGAGCTAGGATTGCAAACAAAGAGCGAGAGCTAGCTATAGATACAATTGATCGACTGAGAGCATACGGAGATAACGATGGGAAAGACAACAGGTAAAAAGAGCACTGGCGAGTAATATATGTGATATATGGGGAGAGTCCACTCTCAATAGTCATCGTCATCTTCCACTACCAGTCGAGCAACCCTGATACGGGACGGAAGAATGTCCGCCGGAGCAATGTCCTCAGGGCAATCAAAAGTAACTCCAGGCCGGTGCCGTCGTTTGCGACCGCTAACAATGAGCTCAGTCGCTTCTTTATTTCTCCACTCTTGCGTTGCCAAACTAGCATCTCGAAGCGGTGGTGAGGGAGGAGCGCCTGGTGTATCCGCTCGCATGGAGGAGGCTGGGGAGTTCATTACGGTATTCGGCTGATATAATTCAGCAATTAATAAGATACATCACAGTCGATGCTCACCGCGGTCCCGTCAAGTACATCCAGTGACGCCGTAGAAACTGTCCGATGTCGTTTGGAGAACATCTTGAAGGGTGAAAATATCTTCGGGCTCTTGGGGCGCGGGACGGGTACTGAAGCACTCGGTTTCGATTTGGACGGTGCAGGAGCGGCGTCTTTAGGCGGCTCCTCGTGCTTTCGCTCTTTCTCCTTGGCATGGTAATTTGGCGGGGTCCATACCTCGTACACCGGGGGTTTGGGACGTAGGAATCCGAAGAAACCACCTTTCCGTTCTTTCTTGTCTTTTTCGAGAGCCGGAGCTGGCGTGGCGGTGGTCACAGGTTGCACCGGAGGCAACGCGATTGTTGATCTTGGGCTATTTAGTGAAGACGGGGTCAAGAGGCTGTCAGTATCAGGCGAAGTGGATGATATGGATAGAGGCGGTGGAGTGGGGCGTAAAACAGGTCGAACGGGAGCGGGCGTGGACGGGTGTCCAGAAATAGGCACACGAGTAGAAATAGTATGTGATGTTACAATAGAGGTGGCTGCATCGGAGACCTGCGTACTTGATGGCGTGCTGCTACCCGTACCTGTACCAGATGGCGGTGGAGGTTTGAGTAGGGATGATGATTGGGGCGAAGGGTTGCGAGGAGGAGTTTGTCTTGGTGTAGAGTTCGAACTCGACGGTGCGGGTGCGGTAGTGGTAGTAGTCGTCTTCGTAGTCCATGCCCCAGGAGTCGGTGTAGTACCCAATGTAGCCTGTCGTGCGGGCGTGGAGGCCTCTCGGACGTTGGAGCCAGAGGTTTGATACTTTGTACTGGGAGGTGTATCAAAAATTGAACCTGACGTATTGGTTACCAATTTGGTGCTTGTGGTCCAAGCGCCAGGTGTGGGGGCTGTGGATACGGTCGTGTGAACAGGATTTGACGTATTAAACCGGGGTCCCTTATCCAGCGACTCCGCTGCCGCATTGTTGGTGGGGGTGTATTTGGCCGTACTACTTAATACTTCCGGTATGGTTGCCTTGATCGATGGCTTCGGGGTAGACACATTCTCGGGTGTCGTTGCGGATACGTTGGCGTTCAAGTACTTGGTCGTCCAGGCTCCTGGCCGTGCCGTTGATTGCGTAACCGTATCGTTACAAGTCGGCTGACCAGGGGAGTCTTGCTCAGGAGGTGTAGGAGGATTACTACGCGAGACCGTCTGGGGTATGTGGGCCCCTGATCCGGATATCAATCCTCTAGAGACACCCAGAACCTCCCCGCTAGATTGAGATACGCTGGTGTTTGATGTCCAAGCACCCGCCGGAGCTGAAATGGTCATTTGCGACATACTTGTTGCATACTGATCTATCGTTGAATCGTGGATCACCGGAGCAGTAATGGCCGTGTCTGCGCGCCTTGTTGGCGCTAACCAGAGAGATTGGGGAAGGTTGCTCTGAGACGGTTGTGAACCAGACGTAAGAGGAGCCGGCCGTGCAAAGGGTGTTTGGGTATGCGCTTTTGGTATTGTGATGGAGGAAGTCGCATCAATGCCAGAATGCCCAGACGTTGTTTCAATTACAGGAAGTGCCTCGATCATCTCTGTATGCTTAATCGTAGGCCATGGTGTGGGGGCCACACTCTCAAGCTGACGAATGTTAGCTTTATCTGCGATGGCCGACGGCTGTGCATCTGTAGGAACGATGGGGGGAACATCACAGGTCAAATACCGTTCACTGCGAACTGTTGGCTCATTGGGCGCGACGAAATCATGCCTTGTATCTGGTGGTTTCGTTGAGGGTGTCATAGAAGCTTGATATGAACCGGAAGTCTGTAAGGCGACTGTTGACGACGAAGCCGATTTTCCAGGCGCCGATGTATTAGGTATCCTACGTTGTGTAGACTCTGAAGACATTGTGGCGTATGAAGGGTTCGTGTCGTAGCGAGATCGGGAATTATGTTGTTGGCTTTGGGTAATAGCAATCGGTGTGGGCGCGGGTGTAAGTGGGGCCACGCGTGAAGACACGCCGTGCAACGTAGTACCTCGCGGTAGAGACTTGTTAGGTGGTGGCACAAAGGATGTTTGTGAAACTCGCTCATGATCCGGTGTAAGAGCAGGGGACTGCTGATGGGAGGGTGCGTCTTTTGGCGGTGAACGGACATCAGGCGTTTTAGTTGTCGAAGACGATCCATGGAACCTTGGAAACGAGCGCCACCCACTTGACGGCTGGCTCTGAGGTGGTGGCTGGAATGTATTATGAGTACAGATTAAGAAGTGGATGGACACATGATACCTGTAGTTTCGGCGTTATATGTTCTGTTGGTAACGCTTGGTTAAATGGCCATGGACTAGAAGTAGTACGCGAGTGCTAGGAGAACCATGAAAGAAGCAGGTTCATGAGCGAGCGTTCTCACAACGAGACTGTATCTCACAGGCAATTTCGATGTAGGCGTTGAGCTTGTAGGGGTCTTGGGCGTGATTGGCACGGGTTTAGGCGTGGGTTCCGGTGGAGCCTGTGCACGGGCTAGCAACTCGGGGTTGGTGCGAGAACTGGTGGTCGGGCGAGAGGATTTGGATAGAGCCTCCGGGAGATGTGTGCTGCTGCTGAAAGACATTACATGTGAGGCATCCTTGGTTCGACGTAACGTGGGTTGAGCCTGTGTACGTGATTGAGGCTGCGGACGCGAGGTCGAACAATCGCGTCTGGATGCAAAATATAAAAACCTACCTCTAAGGCTCGTGATCCTGTCGATGAGGTCGTTCGTCGAGCAGAACTAGCGTCATCTGGCTTCACAGGCTGAAGTTGGCCCTGTAATAATGCAGTCTCCACAGCCTTGGCTTTTCCTGTAGATCCGCCACCGAGAGCCTCGGTCACTCTCGCAACCATATCTTCCTTGTCCTTGAGCTTTTTGTCATCCCGTCTGGATGAACCTGGTGTAGCTTCTGACTTCCGGGACATCGAATCTGTATGTAATCTGGTATCAACATATGGGTTCCAGATTGTGTGGCCGTGTCTGTGTTCTGCGGCTGGGGCTGAGACGTGACCATTGCGATGGCCACTATCCGTCGAAGATCGCGGGCTAGGATCAGTGGATGTCTGCGTTGAGAGGGACCCAAAGATAGCCCCCGGGATTGACACCGGGACATCACGGGAGGACCTTCCCTGTGGCACGGGGATAGGTTGAGTATGGTGCCTAGAAGGGACGGCGGCAGGTGCTGCAGTAGACCGCGGGAGTTCTTCGTGCCTGGCAGTGCTGGTAGGATTCGTTCTCGATGAAGAGGCGTGCTTGAAGGGGTTGAAACTAGACGAGACGTGTTTGGAAGGCGGGGGCGGGGCGTGAACTGTTGACTCGGAGGAATAACCATAAAGAGTGCGTTCAGAGCGTTGAGACTGAGATGGAGGGAGATGGCTTAAGGAAGGATTCGCGCTGCGTGAGGTGGAGGTGGGTGCTGTAGAATAGGAGGTGTCTGTGACAGCCACATGACTAGATGAGCCGTGGGGGGTACGAGTTCGGTGAGAGCTCGATTTTGGGGGAGCCTCGGTCTCGGACTCTGAGAAACGATTGTCCGTCTGGGGGATCCATCGCTTGTAAGGCCCGCGGAGAGAGGCACCTGCAAAGCAGGTGGTGTGAGCAACATTGGTAGGGGGATGTACTGAGAGAAAGATAAAAACCGTAAGATGCACCTGGAATGTCGTATTGTCTCTGTGCAGTCGCGCTCTGGTGGCGAGACTTGTTCAGCATTTGACGACGATGGGGGAAGGTCGGAGGGGGGAGGAACCGGGGAGAAGATGGGGGGTGGGTATAAGAAGGACGGCAAGGGTACTCGTGGCAGCTACGGCTTGTTCAAAAATGGATACAACAGGGAGCTTTGATGCACAGAAAGAAAAGAAACGAACGTCGACTGACTCCAGCCTTGCGACCTCCACCGCGAGGTCACTTTGCCTCCGCGGCGCCAACCGTCTTACCACTCGCGCTCCTAGGCCTTGCGCTCACTGCACTGGCCGTCCCACGCAATCACCTCATACAATCAATGTCTTATTTCTACTTATCATGCGCAAACTCGCAGCTCATACACGAATCACCCTCATTCTTTCTGAAATCTCACTGATGCACGTGCCCGAGGCGTGTCCGCCCTTTTGCTTCTCGAGCCTCTACATTATTCTTCAGCTTCACAATCATTTTTTCTTGTGCTGAACAATCCAATACGTGAATCCGCCACTGAGTGGTGCATAAGGAAAGGGTATAGCAAATGCAGGAATGACTTGCGCCAGTCACGTCATGCTCCATGCCTCGGGTCCACCAGGAGTCCCACAGCCTCCCTTGGCCAGGCCACTCCTTTGCAGCGCCAGATCCACAGAGCGCTGCCTGATCCTCCACGACGTAAGGCCATATCTACTCTATCGGAAGGCCCTCCGATCGCTTCCCCATGGCCATAAAAGAGGTAAGATAAAGGTTTTGTACCTTGATGTATCCACGCGACAATTTCGCATCGGAGCGTAAAGCGTTACACAAGTACTTTGGATTCGCAAGATACAGTTTTATGTATGTATGAAAATAGAAGACTGCGCAGAGATCCTAGCGCTATAGTCGTGACCGGAAATGAAAGCTCAATAGATCCAGGCCAACCATGCAGAGCTGTGCTTGGAAAATGCCAACGTCCGAGGGTACTGTCCTTGAATTGATCCGGGCTATGGGTGGTCCTTTCATGTCACGGCAGAGCGCCGACATAAGTGGGTTAACCTGCTTCCATCCAAGAACGCCGTCGCGTCTGACAAGTTCAGCTGGTATAGGGCTTAGCTAGATTTTTGGATACCGATATGAGTCCCACCACAGCCTCAGATAAGGTAGTGAAGTATTCCGTGTACACCACCTCATCGCGGATAGCCTCCTCCGGAAGATCTAATAACACACTGCGGTGGGATCAAAGGTCGAAGGTGGGCCGCCTAGAGGTGCAGAGCGTGCGCAATGAAGAGTTTGGAGTACAAATTCGTTGTATCTTTCCAGTTCAGACGCCCATGTAATGAAGGTGGAGTCTGGGAAGAAGTTCATGCCAGTTGGGGTAGAATCAATAAGTAAGCGTCGAATGAATGCTTCCAGACATTCCCGAGCCTGTGATGAGAGTGTGGTGATTAACGTGACTGCAGCGCTGTGATGTTAAAAAATGTGAAGAAAGAACGCTGACAGGGTATAGACGCCATGTCCAGAGGTGTGCACACTGTCAATGCCTGTGGTTGTAATGATAACCGTAAAGCAATGAACTTGGGATGCTCAGCAGAAATCGTCTCAGGATTATGTGCAAATAGGCATGCTTGGGCTTTAATTGAAGCGGATGTTTGGCAGTCCTGATGGCATACTTTGGGGCAGAACACCAATGCGTAGTAGATCCGCGCGTACCCAGCAGTAAAGCAGAAAAACCTTCCGATATCGGGTTATTGTTCTGCAGCGGAATACAAACATAGGCGAATTTGTGTATTGCGGGCAAGAAGCACAGCGGCAACACGAATTCGAAGCATCAGTAGAAGCTTTAGTCAAACCTTTGGTCCTTATCTTCCTAAGGTTAGACAACATGAGTAAAACCCTCTGTAATCCATGCAAATACAAAACGTACCATGACCTTAAATTATGCTTTGCTGAAGTCCAAGCTCTAAGGAACCTTCAAGTTGCCAACAAGCCAAACTTATATGCAGCTTCGGGGAAGAAGTATGCAACCCTGTTGCAATGAGTGGTGGCTCTACTAAAATTTCTGGTTTAGGGAAGGAAGCTGGTGATCATTAAAAGAGCGGAAGGCTGTGTACAATTCAGAATCAGCAAAAATGAAAGATATGTACAAAGCAGGAACTGTAAACCGATCACGTCGGGAACGAAGTCATGGAAGGAGACACCGCGCCATATTAAACGTGAACAAAAACCCACCCTCCGTGGCAGGCCAAGACCCAAACAACAGCGTTCTCAAGACGAGAACGCTGCAGCAAACCATGGAGAGCAGAATTCGATATTGCGTGATTTTGACTCATGACAAGACAGTGGAACAGCGATGAGGCTGATGAAAGAGTAACCTCCCTCTCTGTCAAGAGATCTAAGGATCGCGCTCGGAAAGATGGAAAAGAAGATGGAAAAGAATATGATCTAAAGCTGAAGCGAAGGAGGATATTTGAATATTCACTTGCTTATGTTCAATGGCGAGAACAGTGTCGTACTAGTAGCTGCATGTCGTGGTTGTAAGTGCATGAAAAAAAAGTCAGGACCAAACAAAGACAACTTTATACGACGCTAGTTACATAAGGAAACTTGTTCCGAGTCGTTCGTCAGCACCCTAAACCGCCTTCGACGTAACTCAAAGTCTTTGAACAGCATCGGCGCCGAGGGTACTAAGGACACGTTCACTGTAACACTTATCGCTCTTGAGTCAGCTACTTTGTATTGTCGGGCTCCTAGTCAGCGCCTGACCGTCTCCGCACCTCTCACGCTTTACGGTACGTTGGAACACCACCTGCGGCTTTTCATGTTTACCCACGTAGTCAACTAGCAGTAGCATTTTCAGCACTCAATGGACCTTGTCGATGAGAAGCATGCGCCCATTCCAACCACCATGGAGATAGACGAGCCAGTGTCAGTTCAAGACCGTGAGCGTCACCCTTTCTTTGTGATTTTAGACCCAATTAGTCTTACGCTTGCGCAGACGAAGCGTTTGCAGCAAAGAATATGCCAGATCTCGGTCATGAGGTGGAAGACTTTAGAGTCTTCACTTGGTCATTGACCAATTGGAGAAAGCTGGAGAAAAAGCTTACGAGCCCTGAATTCGACTGCGGCGGTCACAGATGGTGAATTACCTTTTCTTCTCAATGATTTTCAGAAATTTTGTTCTATATCTCTTGCGCGCCATACCTGTGCTAACGAAGTGGCGTGTGGATATATCAGGCGTATCCTCTTGTTCCCTTTTGGCAATTCCAACGCTCCCCCGAATGACACTGTATCCGTTTATCTGGATTATGCCAACCCGAAAGGTGCACCTGAAGGTTGGCATGCATGTGCTCAATTCGCTCTTGTAATCTCGAATCCCCGCGATCCTACTATCTATACCGTCAGCCGTGCGTATATCTAACTTTAATTGGATGGAATTTATTAATTTCCCCTAAACCAGACGCCAACCACCGCTTCATTGCGGAGGAGTGTGACTGGGGTTTCACCCGGTTTAGTGAACTACGTAAACTGTTCAATGTCCAAGAAGGATACACCAGACCAACCATTGAGGAGGATTCGGCGGAGGTAACTGTTTTCGTAAAAGTTTTAAAGGATCCTACAGGTGTACTTTGGCATAATTTCGTGAAGTGAGTTATATATCTCACTTCCTTTTTTTTCTAAATTTTTGAACACTTGGTTAGCTATGACTCTAAAAAAGAGACAGGATACGTCGGCCTGAAAAACCAGGGAGCAACTTGTTATATGAATTCTCTTTTGCAGTCTTTTTACTGCACAAATTACTTCCGACGAGTGCGTGCCCGGTAGCCTTCTTCAACGAGTCGTCAGGCTGAGCGACGATACAGGCTGTTTACCAAATACCCACGGAAGATGACAACCCGGCAGAAAGTGTAGCATTAGCATTGCAGCGTGTGTTCTATCATCTACAAACATCAGATGCACCTGTAGGAACAACGGAGCTCACGAAGTCGTTCGGGTGGAAATCTCTGGATTCCTTTATGCAACATGACGTGCAAGAGTTCAATCGTGTGTTACAAGATAAACTTGAGTCCAAAATGAAGGTGCAGTTGGTCTTTGTAAATGCATTTCCCTATTTATCGTTGTGTGCATCTCCCAGGGTACTTTAGCGGACGGTGCGATCACGAAGTTGTTTGTTGGCAAGATGAAGAGTTATATCAAATGCGTTGATGTCGACTTCGAATCATCACGAATGGAAGATTTCAATGGTAAATGCATTACTGCTTAATTTCACTTTTTGTTTTATTTACATAGATTGGCCCGATAGACATTCAATTGAATGTGAAAGGTATGAAGACTCTGCGTGACTCCTTCCGCGACTATGTCGCCGTAGAAGACTTGAACGGAGAAAACAAGTATCAGGCAGAAGGATTCGGACTACAAGATGCAAAGAAGGGCATTATCTTCCATTCTTTCCCACCTGTCCTTCACCTTCAACTGAAGAGGTTCGAATATGATATTCAACGGGATGCTATGGTCAAGGTCCGTTTTGGTCTCTCTTCAAACATGTACGGATAAGCATTTATATTGAACACATTCTTGTAGATCAATGACCGGCATGAGTTTCCTTTCGAAATTGACCTCGGCGAATTTCTTGACGAGACTGTGGCCCGATCGCAGTCCTGGGTATATAAATTACATGGTGTACTCGTGCATTCTGGAGATTTGCACGGTGGTCATTATTTTGCCCTAATCAAACCCGACCGCGAGACACGTTGGCTGAAATACGATGACGATCGTGTGACCCCCGTGACCGACCGCGAGGTCCTCGAAGAGAACTATGGTGGAGAGCCCTCTGGTCCAAATGGCATTTTGTCTCCTCCCCAAAGGAATCAGGTGCGATCCATGAAGCGATTCACGAACGCGTACATGTTGGTGTACATCAGGGAGTCGGCTATCGACGAGGTACTGGCTCCGTTTACAGAGAAAGATACGCCGCCACATCTCAGTAAGTTCACTCGTTTTGCTTGACTAGCTGTGGAGACAGCGTTTACCCTGATCGGGTGTCTCTAGAGGCGCGGCTAGAGTCTGAACGCTTGGAGGCAGAACAGAGGAAGAGGGAACGGGAGGAACAGCATCTTTATTTAACAGCCAAGGTATTTTCCCAATCGTCATGCGAAAACTTTAATTCTCAATGATTTGGTCGCCACGCCGCGATTATAGATCATTACCGACGAGTCTTTCATGCATCATCAGGGTTTTGACCTCGCTTCGTTCGATGACAAGAACTGGCCGCCATCCGATCTGCAGAATTTTCGCATACTAAAGTCTGAATCTTATCTCACTTTCAAGAGTCGTGTTGCACAACATTTCAGTTTACCTGAAAATCAAATTCGATTATGGGTTTTGGTCAATCGACAGAATAAGACCGTACGACCTGACACCCATGTGCCGGAAAACGAGACGACTCTGAGTACGTTTAAACAGCAATTCTGACGTTATCTATTAACACGGCGTTTTCAGCGGTGGAAATGGTACGTAACAATATGGCCGCACGACAAACGGACTTGCGGTTGTACCTCGACGTTGTACCGGATCCCACCAAGGTATGTATACAATCGAGCTTCCTCAATATTCTTCTCAAGTTTTTTACATCATTTTGAAGATTAACTCAAACTCCATCATGATTTTCATTAAATATTTTGATGTCTCGAAGCAATCATTGTTTGGTGTTGGCAAAACCTACGTGCAACGAACTTCCAAAGTCGGGGATCTATGTCATGTTATCAACGAAAAAATGCGTTGGCCCCCTGGAACCCCTCTCAAACTCTATGAGGTATGTTTCAATAAAAGGGGGTAAGCCCTAAATTCTGCTAAACACTTTCACGTAGGAAATCAAACCCACCATGATTGAACTAATGAAACCTAAAGCGACCTTTGTCCAAAGTGAAATCCAGGATGGTGATATTATCTGCTTTCAGGTAGAAATGAGCGACAAAGAGTAGGCCCTTCTAGTATCATATTTTCAGATTCAATCTAACACTAGCCATCTTAGAACTCATGACGTAGACAGTCAAGGATTATATTCCAATCCAGTCCAATTCTATGACTTCCTCCAAAACCGAGTTCTTATATTGTTTAAACCCAAGTTCGATGAGATCGATGTAGAGCATCCCGAATTTGAGCTTATGCTCAGCAAGAAGATGAACTATGATATCGTGCGTTCCTGAGTGCTGTCATGGTCGTTCCTTACCTTTTATCTAGATGTCTACCAAAGTCGGCGACTACCTCAAGCATGATCCAATCAAGTTACGGTTCACCACTACTCAAACTAATGGGCAGGCTAAACACGTTATCAAGCGGTCTCTAAACCAAAGTATTTCCGAGATTATGACCCCTACATACGTGACTCCTTCATCCACGGTCATTTTATACGAATTACTAGATGTCAGCATAGTGGAACTTGAAACGAAGCGAAGTCTCAAGATCGTATGGACAGGAATCCACAACAAGGAGGAGGCAACACATTCGTTCCTACTCCCAAAGACAAGTCCCGTCAGCGATGTCTCGGAACACCTGCGAAAGTTGGTGACACTGAGTCCCGGAGGTACGGGCAGAATCCGCGTGTTCGAGGTCGGCGGGGGTGGCAAGACGCAGAAGGAATACACTCATTCAGAAATGATCGGTAATATTCCTGACCCAGCAGACTTATATGCCGAGGTATTTTGTGCGTTTCCGCGAATCTTTTGTGTTCACTCAATTTCGCATATTCAGGAAATCCCTGCAGAAGAGCTTGAAGCCGATGATGCGGACAAGGTCATCAATGTTTTCCATTTCCAGAAGGAAGTATCTCGGACGCATGGCGTGCCGTTCAAATTTGTGGTTAAACCCGTACGTAGTTTCACGGATTTTTGGGATTTTTGGGATTAACCAAATTTTACACAGGCTGAGAAGTTTATCGACACCAAGAGACGGTTGCAAGCCCGCATAGGCGTCTCGGACAAAGACTTTGCCAAATACCGTTTTGCGTTGATTCAGGTTGCAACGTTCAAACAACCATCGTACATTGAAGACGGTCAGTTGATTCTTGTGGCACACTACGCCATGAAACTTAACCATAATTGGTTTGCACAGACGACACAATCTATGATCACAAGTTTTTACCAGATGACTCGCTCGGCCTCGATCACTTTGATAAGTCCGGAAAAGCGCGGACAGGTGCCGGAGAGAAAGCAATTGTCATCAAGGGCTAAGACACGGTCCTTGGGTTATTTTCCTCTCGTTCCATATTTTTTCCTTCCTGTCTCTGCATCTCACGTGTGAAGAATCATATGTACTATTTCGACGGTTCTAATGGACGTTATGGTAAATATTGAATTACTCTCAAGATTCAAGGATAACTGCATACAACGTCTGGAGGTCGATTAGATGCATCCAATCTAATTATTGTCATTTACGCCTCTTTCCTCTCTTTGCTCGTGGGGCCTTGGATAGACAGTTAGATGTCTGCTTCTAAAAAACGCGACAAACGTACCGTCGTTCGTGTAGGGGATGAAGATTCGTCTCCATCAGCATCACTGCCAGTGGCGCTGCCGACACTTAGCGCAGGAATGAGTTTATTAGCGGTAGAGGGTACCGTATTTGAAGGAGCTGGTATTACAATTGATTGAGCTGGGGAAGTCGGGGAAGTGGAAGACTCGATATCCTGTAAACGCTTTTTCTTGCCGTACTTGGGTGCTAGTATTGGTGAGCACTAAACAGGGTACATCAGGAAGTGGCGTACCCAATTCTGCCTTGAGTTTCGGTAGAGAATCATATAGTGCCCTGGTCTTCTCATTTGCAAGCATTTCACTTGCAGTTTGGAAAATATAAGATCCCCAGCCATCTTTAAACGAATTAGCTTCGCCAACAACTTCCAGAATTTCCGTTTCTAGTTCCTTTTCTGCTGCCAGCAGCCGGGCCAAAAGATCGTCGCCAACAGAGCCTTTCTGTACAAGAACGGTAGCAGCTTGTTTGTCTTCTCGCATGCTGTGTATGCGAGTGATATCAGTTACTGCTCGGCGTAGTAGTGCAGCTTTGAGAATGTGGTCTGGAGCTGGTGGGTCTGTTTGCTGGAGTAGGCTGATGTATACATCTCGCTCGTGATGAGTCGGCCACCATGGATGTTTCTGTAATCGCGCTGGAAAAAGTCCACGCAATAAATATATATTCAGGGTGTTTCAAGAATTGCGCAGGTACCTGCTGCACGTTTTCGGTAAAACTGGCTGAACAAATATAGAGAACCGACGAGGACCACAACGTAGAGTATGGGAACGAGAACAGATGTCATTGTGAGTGGTGCGCAAGCAAGGGGAGGCAGTGAGGTTGCGCACAGACACGAAATTCAAACGTGAGCTGGCACGCACAAATCTCTTAGGCGCTCAGTTTCTAAATCCAGTTTATGGGATGGCTCACAATTCAAAACTTGGCTCTCAACCATGTTATCCAGGTTAGTTCATAAGACTCTTCACAGGCCTCAAAACTCGCGTCTTGCTTCGAATCTGGTATGTATACACGGATAGCCACCCACTCTACTATTTTTTGACCCATATGCAGTCTCTGAAAGAGACCTTGGAGGAGATCATCTCGGTTAAGCGGACGCAACTTCAAAGACTGGTGAGCATTTTAAAATACTGCATTTTTTTTTACGGTTCAACTTATAATATTTTTTTCCAGAAAACCGACCACTCACAAGCCCATGTAGGAGATATAAAGGCGCGTACTAAAGGCACTCCCTAAGCACCATGTTGAAGTTGCATAGGTGGAGAATATCATTGGTGGTATGCGAGGTCTGAAAGCCATGCTTTGGGAGGCCTCAGTGCTTGACCCGAACGAGGTCAGACTGGTGTTCAGTACGTCTACCTTAAAAAATACTGAGGGAAAGCACAGGGCATTCGATTTCACGGTCTTTCTATCACCGACTGCAAAAAGCAATTGCCAGCTGCAAAAGATGGAAAAGAGATAATCCTGGAATCTATGTTTTGGTTGCTACTTACCGGAAAGGTCCCCAGTGTGGAGCAAACTCGGGATTTCTCCCGTCAGCTGGCA
This sequence comes from Ramaria rubella, assembly GCA_015039355.1. Taxonomy (NCBI): domain Eukaryota; kingdom Fungi; phylum Basidiomycota; class Agaricomycetes; order Gomphales; family Gomphaceae; genus Ramaria; species Ramaria rubella. Next base: position 118,940 of record MU134452.1, read on the forward strand.
GAAAGGGGTAAATTGCCTCAATATGTGGAGAAGATACTAGACTCGTGCGTCCATTTTTATATGTGCTTGTTAATTCCTGTGATGGTCCATCCTGTTTGCGTGAATCTTCACGATACAGATTACCTAGGTCATTGCATCCCATGACACAATTGTCTATTGGGGTCTCCGCGTTGAACCACGATAGCAAATTCGCTGCTGCTTACGAGCGCGGAATACCGAAAAGTGAATACTGGACGTATGCGCTTGATGATTCATTGGAGCTTGTTGCCAAGCTCCCTGCCTTGGCTGCCAGGATCTACACTAATGTTTATCGCAACGGGGCACCGCTCCCGGTCCCCGACAAGGATGCAGATCTTGTCGGTGAGAAGCCTAGTGTATCTGAATTTTGGAAATCGAATAAGCATCCCGTAATTCATCACAGGAAACTATGTTAAATTGCTTGGATACGGTGACAATCACAGTTTGACTGAATATCTGAGGTTATACATTGCGCTCCATGGAGATCATGAAGGCGGAAACGTATCGGCGCACACAGCTCATCTCGTCGGCTCGGCATTAAGCGACCCTTACTTGAGTTACTCTGCTGCTCTACAAGGCTTGGCCGGTCCATTACACGGGTCAGCGAATATGTCGTCTAACGAGCTATTTGCTGATTTTAAAAATAAAAGTCTTGCAAACCAGGAGGTGTTACGTTGGATGCTTGCAATGCAGAAAGCGATTGGCCCTGACGGAACACATGAACAAATTAAGGAATATCTTTGGAAAACTCTGAGAGCTGGCCAGGTCGTTCCGGGGTACGCTTCACTTTGCCATTGTGAACTCTGGATCTAAACAAAGTCGACGAACACAGATACGGACACGGTGTCCTCCGTAGTCCCGATCCGAGGTTTATCGCATTGCAGGAGTTTGTAGATACCGAGCCTCAATTGCAGAAGAGTCCAATTGTTCAATTGGTCAGGAAGGTGACGAACAGAATATTTATTCCCTAGCACTGGGGCTAAAATAACTGCAGACGTTTGAGGTTGCGCCCGCTGTGCTACGGGAGCACGGTAAGGTGCGCGTCACCAATTTTTTCCCTCCGTGCCATCTGATCGAGCGATGATCAGACAAAGAACCCTTTCCCTAATGTGGACGCAACATCCGGGTGTCTACTATATCATTATGGACTTACTGAATTTAAAGTGAGAAACATTGAACCTATGTTGAAAACTGATACCGACGTGTCTAGTATTACACTGTCATCTTCGGTGTGTCACGAGGTGAGCGAGGAATTTCTCTCTGATGCATTGTTTGTAGTTTGACTGCATACGCTTGTAGCAATCGGCGCCTTGACACAGTATGTCTGGGACCGGGGTAAGGCAAACTCATTCTTTTCACACAGAAGTCTCACCTTTATGCAGCTCTCGGCCTCCCATTGGAACGCCCAAAGTGTAAGTACAAGCTAAGAAAACGTTGAACCTCCATTAACCACGTCATACTATACAGCCTTGTCCCTCGATGTGTTGGAACAACTCATCAAGAAGTAGACACTTACAGATGTCAATTTAAAGAATCCTATCCGTTGTCTGCAGTACCAGAAGCGAAGATCAATAAACTATAATAAACAGATGGACAGAGTTGGACGACCCTAGGGTATTCTTATGAATCTTATCATATGAAGTGAAGGAAATTTACAAATCAGCGATAGGGATAAGCACAAGGAGAGGTACTCAGGGTATCGTGGTAGAGGGACTATGAAAACAACATGGTGGCCGTAGGAATGAACAGAGACAGAAAATGAGGTGGACCTTTGGTCCTATCCACTAGAAGAGGACATAAACAGCGTTCGCTCTCAGAAACGACGTGGTTGAGCTTGAGAAGGGTAATTGCCCGGGGGAGGACCCGGTCTGCCTGGAGCGGGGTAACTCTGTGGATGTTGTTGCGGGTAACCGTTCGATGGGAGTGAGTGGGGCTGTTGGCTATTGGGAGGGAAACCACGGGATGGTCCCGGTGGAGGGAAGGTTTGCTGGGAAGGGCGTCCGTTAGGAATTGGTCCAGGAGATGGACGTTGCTGGGGAGGTGGGCCACGTGTCCCCGGCCCTGGACCGGGATCTCGTAAACTAACGCCCTGCTGAGGGGGCGGTCCTGTTCGAGGAACAGGAATGCCCGCCATAATTCCTGGGGCTTTCTCTGCCGCTTTCAATATCTCGTCACTGCAAAACATCATTTATTGAGATGAATCCAACGGAAATAAAAAATGTACCACATACTCGAGCAGGTTTAAAGCTGCACAAAGCACGACCCACTCCACACAATCCTCATTACCTTCACCGAGTGTCTGCCATACAGCCTTTTCCTCAGGCGTCTTGCCAGTGATAGAAATACGAGTGCCTCCACCACCTTGACCTGGAGGATTCTTTTGGATCTTTCCGAATTCAATGCGTTTGGGAGGAATGTTGTGACCGGCGTATGCAAAGTAAAACATGCTCCAGAACGCAGCATTGGGATTGGGCTTTGATATCTGAAAGAGGGGCAAATCTGCAGAATCCGGAGAAGGAAGCGAGAGCTTGTAAATGGGGGACATGACACCGGTGTTAGCGATAGACCATTTCAAGTTGCGAGAAGCTTCGCAGCGAACGACACGGGAAGAAGAGGGAGGACCATGACCAGGATCGGAGGCGGCTCCCTTCCCTCCAGATTGCCTCGGTGGGAACAGCTTGGCCACACACAGTTCACCTTGCGGCGATGGTGTTAAAAGATAGTTTTCTGAATTCTGAGAGCATAATAAAGTTAGGAGTTAGGGACAGCAAAAAATAAGACTTCGAACAAAGTTGGTGTGAAGGTATGAATAAAGAATGTTCTGGGGATTGCCTGAGGGGACCGTTGGCATAATCCGCAATATGATAGAGGCAGACGTACCATGAGGTGTAACTATAAGAGTTGGGAGGTGGTTTGGCATAGGTGGATGGGTTGGCGAAGTATAAACAGAATACACGGCTTGGAACTAAGATTAGGTTCCAAAGAGGCAAGATAATAGAGGCAGAATAAGTACCTGACATTGTAAGGGATATCGACGGCTGAAAGGTGGTGGGCGAGGCACACGACGGTTAAGAGGAGCTGAAAGTGTCGGGTAGCGAGGTGGCTTGTGGGTGACAGTTTCAGTCGTAGCTCGATCATTGTCACGGGTCTGCCGGGCCACGTGACGAGCTGAATCTGCAAGGGATTACTAATAGCCCTTACTCTAGGTACTTGCAGGAGCTTCATAGCGATGGAGATTTCACATGTGGTGTGGTTTGTTTTCTTTTTGAAATCGCACAGGAGCCTATTAGTGTGCGATGCTATCGGTCATGGCGGGTCACCATCATGTATATCCTTTGGACTTCTGCAATTGTGCATCCTCTCAGAGTTTGAGCGCAACTTGAAGGCGTGCTCGGACATTTGAATGATATTTTAAGTTAAAATAATAAGAGATCAAGTGCCCTATTAATTAAGGATTGCACCTGGAACCACCACGGTTGGTACAGGAGGGGCAAGTCCGCCATGCCGCCATTGCTGGGTGCGAAACGGATAAGCGCCGAACATATCGACAATCGACTCGCACACTAGTACTGATCTTCTCCTGCTCCTTTTTGCGCACCGTGTCACCTTGCTATTGCGTGGTGCTCTTTCTCTTCCTCTCTCTTTCTGCCCTGCGGCTCTCAGTCGCGTCCTGTCTGCCGTTATGAAAAGCATCAAAAAGACCTTGGTATACATCCATCCTCCTATCCTTCGTTACCTTCTCACCTTTACCTTTTCAAGTTGGCCCGCAAGAATTCACAGGGTTCACAGCAAGAAGCCAGCACGTCAAAACAGGGCAAGAACAGCACCAACGGTCCGCCTCCTCCTCCAAATAATGCAAAGCCTACCCCTTCCGGTTCGACATCTGCTCCCAATATTTCAACTGTTCCTAGTTCCTCATCTCCTGGTGCAGCGTCCTCCTCTAATGCCCTTCATCGTACTTCATCTCCCAATGCACCGTCAACCCCAGACCGAAGGTATTCTGGTGACAGGGCCTCCCCGGCACCCCCCATCGTTGTCGTTAGTTCCGATCCGCAGGGAGACACTGTCCCTCCCCCACGTAATTCTTTTGGCTCTCCCGATCGAGGCTTGAACCATACCAGTGATGGCACACCGCCCAGAAACACCACTCTTAATCGGTTGAGGAATGCCGGGCCAAAGGACACGATTCCCATTGTCGGTAAACCTCCTCGGAGACAGCGCAGTAGCCGCTTTGTGCCCACTCAACACGTTGATATTGAAAGGCTACCTAGTTTTGCTGGTTTGCATTGATTGTGCATTTTTCTACTGTTAGTCAAGCTGACCTTCTATGCAGAGGTCACTATAGATGGACGGCCAGAACTTTTTATCCGGAAACTCCATCAGTGCTCCGTCTTGTTCGATTTTAACGATGCTAGCGCGGAGCTTAAAGGCAAGCAGATAAAAGCGCAAGCTTTGCATGAAATGCTTGATTACGTTACAACCCAACGTGGTGTCATTACTGAAAGTATATACCCGGAGGTCATTAACATGGTAAAATTGTTTTCGTTGATGCTTCAAAATTTCTGCTTTTTGATCCTTTGTTCTTTTGCTTTGCAGTTCTCCACCAATTTGTTTCGCTCGATACCGCCGCAGGTGAATCCAACAGGGGACGCCTTTGACCCTGAGGAAGACGAACCTGTATTGGAACTTGCTTGGCCTCATCTTCAGATTGTTTATGAATTTTTCTTGAGATTCGTCGAGAGTCCCGATTTCAACACTAACCTCGCCAAACGATACATCGATCAACCGTTTGTCCTGAACCTTTTGGAACTGTTTGACAGCGAGGATCCCAGAGAGCGCGACTTTCTCAAGACGACTTTACACCGCATTTACGGCAAGTTTCTGAATCTTCGTGCATTCATCCGCCGGTCGATCAACAATGTCTTCTTTCAATTCATATACGAGTCAGAGCGTCACAATGGAATTGCCGAGCTTCTGGAGATTTTGGGATCAATTATCAATGGCTTTGCGTTGCCGCTCAAGGATGAACACAAAACATTTCTCACTCGGGTCCTTATCCCTCTTCACAAGGTCAAATCGCTTTCGCTCTACCATCCCCAGCTAGCATACTGTGTGGTACAATTCCTGGAGAAAGACTCGAGCTTAACGGAGGAAGTGTTGGTGGGCCTTCTAAAATTCTGGCCCAAAGTCAACTCGCCCAAGGAGGTCATGTTTTTGAATGAAGTGGAGGAGGTGTTGGATGTCATTGATCCCGCCGAGTTTGCGAAGATCCAAGTCCCTCTATTCACACAATTGGCGCGTTGTGTCAACAGCCAACATTTCCAGGTCGCTGAGCGAGCATTGTATTATTGGAACAACGAGTATATTGTCAATCTTATGAGCGACAATCTTTCGGTTGTGCTTCCTCTCGTGTTTCCTGCTTTGTACCAAAATTCAAAATCTCATTGGAATCGGTATGTCGTTTATATCTCCCATACTACTCATGCTAATTCTCGTGAAAGGACTATCCACGGGATGGTGTATAATGCACTGAAGTTATTTATGGAAATCAATCCCGAGATGTTTGATGAGTGTATGCAACAGTACAAAGAGACACGTATGCAGTAAGTGTAGCATTATATTATTAAACGTAGCTTTCCTAATGACGTACATTTTTTAGGGAGCGACAGAGATTAGTGGAACGCTACGAAGGATGGCAGAGGATGAGAGAGGTTGCTCTCAAAAACGCAGGCGACACAGCACCGGCGGGTGTCATCGCGGAGTACCCGCCCCCACCTCCCGCTGAAGAAGAGGATATTGGTGACGTATCAATCGATTTGAGCGCAGCCATGGATGCCGAAGCAGCGCAGGGGCTGGATGAGAGTGGTATTGAGAGGGTGCCTATGGCTGACCCGGGTATCGGAGGTGTACCAGTGGGAGACGAGCCTGGATCGCCAATGGGCCCAGGGTCACATGTGCGTCGTAGGAGTGTGTTACCTGGTGAGCTGATGGGTATGTCTGTGAGACAAAGCAACGCTAACAGACATGCAGTGGACCCATCTGTTTTGAGGGACTTGCAATCACACCGGAGTCTAGATGATAGGTCGGGTCCCATAAGACCACCGATGGAGGGCTGAAATGATTTGGGTTGGAAACTCGTACATTACGATTTGTTTTGACTTGGGAACACCTTCGTGCTTACTACATTCGCTCTTTTTGTCCCAACGCATACATACTAGTATTTTGACTGCAATTGTCGAGTTCGTAATTACATGTTTTTTTATAAAGCATTTGCGAGAAAATGGGCCAATGTGTAAGTAAGTTCTGGAAGAGGCAAGACAACGCGGGCAGTATTTATGCGGAGATGAGTATGATGTCAGCATCGCGAACATTCTCCAACTTTCTTCGAAGTTCCTCGGCCACTTGAATAAAATCCTGCAAGCGCGTTGCTGTTAGTTTACTGCACCCACATCTAAACATCATCTCTATTCGTCTCCATACACCTCTACGTGCGTGTTTTACGTTCTACATCCTTATTCAGTGGCCTAACGACTTCCGTCAGCGTAAAAATGTCGTCCTCTAAAGCTGTTGGTATCGACTTGGGCACCACCTATTCGTGAGCATCGACTTTCGATATCGTATGTGGGATCTTTTAATTTGTTATTTCAGATGTGTTGGTGTCTGGCAAAACGATCGCGTTGAGATCATCGCGAATGATCAAGGCAACCGAACTACTCCTTCCTATGTCTCCTTCTCTGATAACGAGCGACTGATCGGTGATGCTGCTAAGAACCAAATTGCTATGAACCCCCATAATACGTATGTATTTTTTTCACACTTTTTTCTGAATGCCAATTGACGCTCTACAGCGTTTTCGACGCGAAGCGTCTTATAGGTCGCAAGTTTGACGATGCTGAGGTCCAATCAGACATGAAGCATTTCCCTTTTAAGGTCATCAGCAAAGGTGGTAAGCCTTCCGTTCAGGTCGAGTACCGAGGAGAGACCAAGGACTTTGTAAGTGCATACATTACATTAATAGCATACCCTGTTAATGCGCATACATTTTCAAGACACCCGAGGAAATTTCTGCTATGGTCCTCACCAAAATGAAAGAAACGGCTGAGGCCTACCTTGGAACTACCGTCTCTAACGCTGTGGTCACTGTCCCGGCCTACTTCAACGACTCTCAACGGCAGGCAACGAAGGACGCTGGTGTCATTTCCGGCCTCAACGTGCTCCGTATCATCAACGAGCCTACCGCTGCCGCTATCGCGTACGGTCTCGACAAGAAGGTTGCAGGCGAACGTAATGTCCTCATTTTTGACCTTGGAGGAGGAACTTTCGATGTGTCTCTTTTGACTATTGAGGAAGGTATCTTTGAGGTCAAGGCTACTGCAGGCGACACTCACTTGGGTGGTGAAGACTTTGACAACCGTCTTGTCAACCACTTCGTCCAAGAGTTCAAGCGCAAGAACAAGAAGGGTAAGTGTTTGGTGCATGTGCGTTGTGTGTATGCTTAGTCCTTTGTTTTCACAGACCTTTCATCAAACGCTCGTGCCCTTCGTCGTCTCCGCACGGCATGTGAACGCGCGAAACGTACCCTCTCGTCGGCGGCCCAGACTTCAATAGAGATTGACTCTCTATTTGAGGGTATTGATTTCTACACGTCACTTACTCGTGCGCGTTTCGAGGAGCTCTGTGGGGACCTCTTCCGAGGCACACTCGAACCGGTCGAGAAAGTTCTTCGCGATTCGAAGATTGACAAGTCTAATGTTGCCGAAATCGTTCTTGTTGGTGGTTCGACTCGTATTCCTCGGATCGTGAAGCTTGTGTCAGACTTCTTCTCGGGGAAGGAGCCTAATCGCAGCATTAACCCAGATGAGGCCGTTGCTTACGGTGCTGCTGTACAGGCCGCCATTCTTTCTGGTGATACCTCGGAGAAAACTCAAGATCTCCTCCTCCTTGATGTGGCCCCCCTGTCTACCGGGTAATTCCTAAATTTTTATTTATTTGATGGTACGATTCGAAGCTGACTTTCTCTTTTTCTCAGTATTGAAACCGCCGGTGGTGTTTTCACCCCTCTTATAAAGCGCAACACCACTGTTCCCACCAAAAAATCGGAAATTTTCTCAACGTACTCTGACAACCAGCCTGGTGTGCTCATCCAGGTCTTTGAGGGTGAGCGCGCGAGGACGAAGGACAACAACTTACTCGGCAAGTTCGAGCTTTCTGGCATTCCTCCTGCACCACGTGGTGTTCCTCAAATTGAGGTCACCTTCGACATCGACGCCAATGGTATCTTGAATGTTTCTGCAGCGGACAAAACTACCGGTAAATCCAACCGTATCACCATCACCAACGACAAGGGCCGTTTGTCAAAGGAGGAGATTGAACGTATGGTTTCCGAGGCTGAGAAATACAAGGGTGAGAAATATTGTTTGCCTCCTATTTATTTTTGTTGACGCCGCCGTGCAGCTGAGGACGAGGCAGCTGCGACCCGTATTGCTTCCAAGAACTCCTTGGAGTCGTATGCGTACAACCTGCGTAACTCGATGCAAGATGAGAAACTTGCTGATAAGTTCGAGCCCGCGGACAAACAAAAGTTGGAGACAGCCATCAATGAGGCGATCCAGTGGCTCGACGGTGCACAGGAGGCTGCGAAGGAAGAATACGAGGAGCGCCAGAAGGAGCTCGAGGCTGTTGCCAACCCCATCATGCAGAAATTGTATGGTGCTGCAGGTGGCGCGCCTGGTGGTTTCCCGGGTGCGGGTGGTGCACCCGGCGGTTTCCCGGGTGCTGGTGCCGGTGCAGCACCAGGGGGAGATGGCCCCAGCGTCGAGGAGGTCGACTAAGCGTACTGTTTTGACTTTGTTTCTTCTTTCTGTGACGACTGTATAGTACCAATAGATAATGAACGCGAAGAATTTCGAGAACTTGTCTAGGCTAGCCAGAAACTGAGAAAGTAGACTGCATTCTGCCAGACTCCAGTGGACACGTGACTTTATTCGAGGTCCACACCAATTTTTGTCGGCGTCTAAGGACGCAGTCTGGCTTCACATTTTTGGCTGGTTCAAGGTCAAGTTGCCATGAATATAGCTAATTCCATTCCTTCAACAGTCTCCAGTATCTCTTTCTCGTTCCTCAGCGCAGAGGACATCCGTCGTATATCTGTGAAGCAATTGACCAATCCTGTCCTTCTCGATGACTTGAATCGACCTAACATTGGCGGTCTATACGACCCTGCACTAGGACCAGCGGACCAGAAAGATCTGTGTGTATAACTTATATACATCTATTTTCATGCTCAGGAATGCTTTTAGCTGTGGGACATGTCGCTTGGGGTACTTTCAATGCCCAGGCCATTTTGGGCACATCGAACTTCCAGCTCCCGTGTATCATCCTTTGTTTATGATCAACATGTATAATCTTCTCCGAGGTACCTGTCTGTACTGCCACAAATTCAAGACCGGGCGCTCAGTCGTACGTTGTTGCAGATCACATCCAGGCTTATTTCTAATACCATCTTTACAGGTTTCTAAATACGCAGCAAAATTGAAGCTTTTAGACCATGGCTTGCTTGATGCTGCCAAGGGCGTTGATGATCTGCAGCAACGCATCTCCAAATCATCGGGTGACAAAAACGAAGATGACGAAGATGACGAAGGTCAAGGAAGCAGCGAAGGCAAAGTAGCCGATGAAACGGAGGAGGAATTTATCAAGCGAGTGAAGCTTTTTGTTGCAGTCCACCTACATCGCGCTTCTTCAAGTAAACGTGGTGACTATAAAGATAACCTCGTTTACCAGACGCGTAAGGAAGTCATTACTGACTTCCTGAAGAGTACAATATTGAAAAGTTGTCAGAATGATGGGTGTGGCGCGTGAGTCTATCAACTCTCACTTATTTTTTCTTACTGAGCCAGCTTCTTAAAGCCCAGCGTATACTTTTCGCAAAGAAGGTCACACCAAGATTATTGAATACGATCTAACACCCAAACAGAAAGCACTGAACGCTGCGGCAGGTCGGCGAAGAGGAGAAGTCCTGCTGTCTGAAAAGCGACCGTCAGTAAAATCAAATCCGATCCCACAACCGACTCCAGACTCAGATGAGGAAACAGGATCCGAGGAAGACATTGGTGGAGATGAAGTGACAGACGATGACCCGATTAATGACGATGAGCACCGAAACTCACAACTACCTCGAGCTGCTAATGGAAAGTTTAAAACGACACGCGGTCGAAACGAACGTGTAATGGCCGCAGAAGAATGCAGGGCACATCTCCGTCGCCTGTTCCGAAACGACCATGAAATATGTTCCTTATTATATGGTCGACATGGTCCCTTCGCACCTGTTTCCATTAAGGGACTGTCGGAGGCGTCCGCTGACATATTCTTTTTAGAAGTGATGCCTGTCTCCCCTACACGATTTCGTCCACCGGCTAGGATGGGCGAAACCCTTTTTGAACATCCTCAAAACGAGCTTTTGACGAAAATACTCACCACTTCTTATCGACTCCGTGATTTAAACGTTGATCTTCGTGTAGCTTCCACCAAGGATGCTATGAAAGAGGACTCAGGCATTGCACGGACGCGAATCCTAGCAACACTCCTTGAATCACTAGTTCAGCTTCAGGTGGACGTCAATAGCTTCATTGACAGCAGCAAAAATCCGACCCCTATGCGTCAAGGTAAATTGCCACCTGCAGGTGTGAAGCAAGGTTTGGAGAAAAAAGAAGGATTGTTTCGTATGCACATGATGGTTCGTTGTTGGCTGCTCAGTGATAGCTAACTCATCTCATTCTTTCAAAGGGCAAACGAGTCAACTATGCTGCACGTTCCGTAATCTCCCCAGATGTCAACATCGAGCCAAATGAAATTGGAATCCCTCCCGTTTTCGCCCGGAAACTCACGTTCCCTGAACCAGTCACACAACATAATTTTCGTGCGATGCGGGACCTCGTTATCAGAGGTACACGCGAGTATCCCGGTGCCTCTATGGTCGAATATGAAGACGGTCATATGCAGCAACTTGTATGATTTTGATTGGTTTTACTTGACCTTCTTACTTATCACTGATCGTCACAGGACAAGCTGTCCCTCGAACAACGTACTGCCATTGCGAACCAACTTTTAACACCACAAGAAGGCAACAAGGCAACGTCGATGGCTTCTGGCTTGACCACACGAACTATGGCCGTGAACAAAAAAGTTCATCGTCATCTACGAGATGGTGATACCCTTATTCTCAACCGCCAGCCTACACTTCACAAGCCAAGCATGATGGCTCACAAAGCCCGTGTTTTACTAGGCGAAAAGACTATTCGGATGCACTATGCCAATTGGTATGCGTTTTGGTTATTGGCAATTCAATTGGCTAACCCAAAAGCTTAGTAACTCGTATAATGGTGAGGTGTCATCAGCAATATGGATGTGTGATACTAACTACAGAATGGTGATCTAGCTGATTTTGATGGAGATGGTGAGCTCGTTATCTCAGGAAAGCGAGGTCGTTACTAACTCGGATAATCAGAGATGAACATTCATTTTCCACGTTAGTATGCGGATCTTTTTACAATAATTGCTTCTAATGATGCTCTGCATATTAGAGAACGAGGTTGCCCGTGCGGAAGCCAGCTATATAGCCAACACGGATAACCAATATCTAGTACCCACCTCCGGGAAACCTCTGCGAGGTTTGATCCAAGATCACGTAGTAGCTGGTCTTTGGATGACAGCTAAATCCAGCTTCTTCACGCGAGAAGAATACAATCAGTTGCTATATGGGTCTCTACGACCCGAAGACGACTCGTACGGTGGAGGCCGCCTTATTACCTTACCTCCAACAATTTGGAAACCGAAAGCCCTCTGGACAGGCAAGCAGATCGTGAGCAAACTATAAATGCAACTGTACCGTCTTCAACAATAAAAATGTGATAGATTTCGACTGTACTCAAGAATATTACTCCTGAGACTGCCACCGGCCTCAGTCTCCGATCCGAGTCACAGGTACCAGCAGCCTTATGGGGTGAGGGAGCCTCTGAAGAGGGCGAAGTGTTGATTTTTAACGGAGAGTTGCTTTGCGGTATCTTGGACAAGTCTCAAATCGGTGCAAGCGCGTATGGTCTAGTTCACTCTGTCCATGAACTATTCGGCGCAGATGTAGCCGGTCGGCTTTTGGGTATCCTGAGTCGCCTGTTCACCAAATTCCTTCAGCATCGCGCTTTTACTTGCCGAATGGACGATCTTGTCTTGACTGATGAAGGCAATCAACGACGCAAGAAGCTACGCGAGGATGGACGAACGTTTGGCACAGAGGCCGCGATCGATAACTTTCCAGCACTACGCAACGTTTCTTCTACCGAGATTGCCACAGCGCTTAACGACCTACTCGAGGATGTGCTTTTAGACGATCAAAAAATGGCAGATCTTGATCGACATTCTCAGAAGAAGATGCGTGAGCATACCAGATCGATTACTGATGCTTGTATACCCCACGGTCTTCTTCGCCGCTTTCCAGATAACCATATGCAAGCAATGACCATCTCAGGTGCTAAGGGCTCTTCGACTAATGCTCAATTAATTTCCTGTGGTCTCGGACAACAATCGCTGGAAGGGCGTCGAGTGCCTGTCATGATCAGCGGTAAGACCCTGCCTTCATTCAAAGCCTTCGAGACTGCTGCCATTGCAGGTGGCTATATCGGAAGCCGGTTTTTGACAGGTATTCGGCCTCAAGAATTTTACTTTCACTGTATGGCGGGCAGAGAAGGATTGATTGACACAGCTGTCAAAACCAGTCGCTCGGGCTATCTTCAGCGTTGTTTGATCAAACATCTAGAAGGGATATGCGTTCATTATGATCACACCGTTCGAGGCAGCGATTCTTCGGTATACCAGTTTCACTATGGGGGCGATGGAATCGACGTCACCAAACAAAAGCATCTCTATGAATTTGAATTCGCCGTGCGTAACGAGGCCACATTGGTTAACCGGACCCGTCCAAAAGACCTGATAGGCCGTGTGGACGATGGCCTTGCTATGTCACACATGAAAAAAGCCCTCAAGAAGGCAGACAGATATCCACCCACTCTCTCGTTGTATAGCCCTAGTAGGTACCTGGGGAGTACCTCAGAAAGATTTGCTCGGGCGGTCAATAATTATGTTACCAAAAACCCTGACAAGCTCATTGTGATGAAGAGATCCGCGGACAATGAATCTGACAAGCTACGACGAAAAGGCCTTATCGGTCACCGAAACTTCCGACAACTAATGAATGTGCGGTATCTGAGAAGTCTCGTCGATCCTGGGGAAGCAGTAGGGCTCCTGGCCTCCCAAGGGTACGTTTACTGTGTACCTTTTAGTGGAGGCTCTGCTCATCAGTCTTGAGCAGTGTTGGGGAACCATCCACCCAAATGACGCTGAACACCTTTCATTTAGCTGGTATGATTAATCCTCGGACTCACTAATGCAAACTCTATTTAAATTATGTATAATTTCAGGACATGGCGCTGCCAATGTCACGCTAGGAATTCCACGATTACGCGAAATTGTCATGACCGCCTCCACCAAACCGAAGACCCCCAACATGACATTACCTGTCGTTGATCATGCTCACGCTGATGAACTAGAAGACTTTTGCAAACGTGCTACTCGCCTCACGCTTTCCCAACTTGTGGAAAAAGTCCTCGTGAAAGAACGCCTATGCATCAAGTCTGGTGTCCGCACAAAGGAGTACACAGTCAATATATGTTTCTTCCCGGTTGATGAGTACCAAAAGGAATATCACATCACCCCCGCCGAGGTCCTGGACTGCTTCGGAACTCGCTTTGCACCTATTCTCAGAAGGGAAATCATCCTAGAACTCAAAAGACTTGATGCTGATATCAAAAGCCAGTCGGATAGCATTGGAAAGGGACGAACAGAACAGGCTCGAACTGGAGCTGGTGGTGAAGAGGGAGAGGCTGACGAGGCTGCGCCAGGGGGCAATGGCGAGGAATCGGAAGTAGGTGATGGCGACGCCGACGATGTGAAGCGTGCCCGGCAATCTAAGCAACAGGCCACGTATGATAACGATTCGGACGATGAAGTTCAAGATCCCGATATGATCACGCTGGACGACGAGAGGATTGAAGAAGCCTTCCGGGATGACGGACACACCCTGGATGATAATAACAGTGATTTCAGCGCCGAAGCCGAAAATTTGGCCGGACGTATCGAAAACGCGACTGAGCTATTCATGAAGAATCTTAAACATGCCACATCATTTTCCTTTGAGGAACGTGAATGCTTCTTTAAGCTTGAAGTACGTTTCTCCTTGCTTTGTTTTCTCAAACATCGGCTCAGCGCGTAAATCGTAGTATGGATCAGACATGCCCAAGTTGCTCTTGGTGGGAGTTATCGAGCGGACAATCGTAAAGACGGTTGTCCGAGAAATCACCAACGTCAAGGACTGCTTCCTCCTCACAGAGGATTCCAAGGACGGTCCAAAGGTATGTAACGAAATGAAGCTCCATCTCGAAAGTATTAACACTGCATTAGCTAATGACAAACGGCTCAAATTATTTGGGGATGTGGCTAGCGGCTGACCACGTCGCCGACATCAATAACATATATTCAAATGACATCTACGCCACACTACGTACCTACGGTGTTGAAATGGCGCGCGCGAGCATTGTGCGCGAGATGCGAGCTGTGTTTCATGCTTATTCGATTAATGTGGACGATCGTCATTTGGAGTTGATTGCTGACTACATGGTTTGTTTTTTTTTCCTCGTAACCTGCAAAGCAAAGATGAAGTTTTTTGCCTGGTTTAGACATTTGATGGTGGTTACAAGCCTTTCAATCGTCGAGGAATATCGTCCAACAGCTCGCCACTTCTCAAAGCTTCCTTTGAGACAACTGCTTCGTTTATTTCTGACGCTGCGCTGTATGGAGACTTCGACGATCTCACATCGCCTTCGGGTAGAATCATTTTAGGACGTCCGTCGACAAGTGGTACGGCTTCGTTTGATATTATGATGCCTGTCTTTGCAACATAGAAATTGTTTTCGATGCTTATCAATCATGATACCTATTCTGGATAATGGCATGAACCTTCTAAGTTGAATTTTATCCTTGCGCCGAGTCCCTGGAACAATGATCGCCTTCTGGAGACTATGTCATCCTCTAGAGTTCCCAACATTAATGAGACGGATGAAGGTTTGTCTGATGTGCTTTCGTCAAGTTGAAGATCATAACCGCCGATTCTCTGCGTAGAGTCTGCACCTCTTCTTCGATCGGACGACGAGGACGAGCCGCAGGGACTATTCACGCGCTGTAGTGCAATATCCCAGGGTATGGTGCTACTTGCAGAAGATTGTTGTTATTCTCTATTGTTTATCACGTTTATCAACAGAACCACTGACACCACTTACCAAATTGTTGTTGGCCGCTTTACTTGTTCTGCTCATTTTGACCAGCGTGTTCCTCGGTCTTTTTGTTGGGGTTGAACAGCGCCTTTCTGCTCATAACCCCCCTACCGCGGACAAAACGAGTACGGCAACTACAATTATCAGAACCACCACAACAGTCCACCCTTCTCATCCCACTTCTCGTCCTGAAGAGGTACTATGTCTAGTTATACGTATGGTGTGCACAGCTCAAAGGAGATTCTCTATTACACATAGCGGCCATGCTTGGACTCTCATTGTGTCGTGCTTGCCGCCTCAATTTTGACTTCTCTTGATACTACTCAAGACCCTTGCGAGGACTTTTATGGATTTGCTAGTAAGTCCCATATACAAAACTGTCGACGCTGTGAAGACTTAAGCTTTCTGTCTCTTAAGATGGAGGCTGGCTTAAAGCGAATCCATTACCTAATGACAAAGGAAGCTATGGAAGCTTTGAAGAAGTGACCGTCCAGAATCAGGTATGTCATTTTAATCAGATGGATCCACATACTTATGTAAATCACATGGTCCAGAGAACAATTCAACAAATTCTTACCAAGAATTCGTCATCATTCATGTCTCCCGATGCGGAGACGTTGATTAAGCTTCAAGATCTCTATCAATCATGTTTGGCTGAGGATTTTATGGACAGTTTAGGAATCAACCCATTAAAGGACGTGGTCAATATGGTTAAGAAACTCTTTAATATTTCCTTTCCTAGCGTCGGATCGCTTCGTGCAGAACAACACATACTCAATTCTAACGTACGACCAGGTTTGACGGCTGCAGTTGCCTACCTCCATTCGCGTGGTAAGCGTCGTTGTCTACGTTTAAAGAGCAACGTGTGACAAAATGACTAGGAATTGGCGGGCTCTTTGCGTTTGACGTGGAAGGAGACGCTGCAGTCGATCCCAATGAAATGGTTTTGTGGTTTTATCAACCTGAACTAGGTCTTCCATCAAAAGTCATTCACCAATTATTACTACTCGAATTGCTAAACTTACATATTGTTCTATGCATCTTAGGAATATTTTGAGGAGAACTCAACACTCGAAGTATATACATCTACCATCACACGTATCTTCTCTGCCCTTGAACAGGAACAATCAGACTATGCAGAGCCAACCTCCAACAGACCTAATTTATGGCCACCTGTTCCATGGCCACGTATGTTATTCTCACGATAGTAGCTGATCTCGTTTAATTATGCGCACATTGGAACAGCATGGGGCGATGATGATGACGATGAGGACAGCCCCCAACCACAACCTAGGAAAACGCCGCGGGAGCTTGCGGTTGCTGTTGTTACGTTTGAGCGTGAAATAGCTCGTGCCAGCCTTGACCTGTACGTACTTGTGACGAGTATTGCATCTGCGTTGATTCAAATATCTGCCAGGGATCTTCTACAACAAGACCCTTTGGGTACATACAACCCAATGTCTTTTAGTAACTTTTCAGCGTCAATTCCTGAATTTGATTTCCCAGCTTATTGGTGATACATATATTACCCGTCATGGTCATAACTAATATCCGGCACTTTACTCCAGGTCCACGTTTGCTCCACGTTCCTTTCCTAATCACATCATCGTAACCTACCCGACATATCTACAATCTCTCTCCACCTTGCTTGCTCGTACCGCAGGTGATGTTCTTGAAGGCTATCTCGTAGCTCGTGTTTCGTTATCCTTGGCAGAATATCTTGGAACTGGAACACAGATCTGGAAGGCCCATCGGGAGCTCATCGAAGAGCTCACTGGAATCAAAAAAGGAACTGTGGGTGACCGGGAAGAATACTGTTCCAGCAAGGTGGAATCTGCTTTTGGCTTTGCTACTGGAAGGTGACATTAAATGTCTCGAAGATAATGGCTCGCTAAAGCTTTTTTTTTTAAGATTTTTTGTAAAAGAGTCATTCAGTGAGGAATCAAAATCCCAGGCAACCCAAGTCATTAACGGTGCGTTGTCTCCAGTTCCATTATCTCATAATTTGTGGTATCCATCGATAAATCTAGGTATCGTTGAAGCGTTCAAAGAGTCCCTCAGCAATCTTGATTGGATGGATCAATCGTCGGCTGAAGCTGCATTCGAAAAGGTAAGCAAGATCTTTACGAGTGTTCTAGTACCTGTGTATACCGTGATGAACTATTCAAAGGCTTCTGCTATACGAATTAAAGTCGGATATCCTATTTCGCCTGATACACTGGACGCGCATGATGTTGCGAGCTACTACTCCCGCCTTACTACTAATAAGGTTGATTTCTTTGGTAACATGCTCAGGGCCCGGTCAGCAGGGTTATAATTAAGGAACGCCGAAAGCTAACGCACCTTTCAGTGTTTTCACATCCACTCTCAATTGGGCACAACTCGGTAAAAGAAGAAATCAAGATGCATGGTTGGTACGTACGCACCACGCAATGCCTTTGCTACCAACGAAATCTTTCTAGATGGTCCCATCAGAAGTCAATGCTTATTACAACGCTCCCGCCAACGAAGTATATGGTAGCTTGCGCCTAGTTTCATATTGTTTATTTATTTTGGACTTTGGGTAAATAGATCGTCTTCCCGGCGGGTATCTTGAGAACGCCATTTTTCTCTGAAGATTGGTGAGGAACATTTACGCGATATCGTTATCTATGCTTGACCTTTAAAGGCCCTCTTATCTAACCTATGGAGCATTTGGCCAGGTAGCCGCGCATGAATTGACAGTGAGTCTTTTATTTAGGACATGAATGCTCTTCTAAAATGGGATATCAGCATGCTTTTGATTCGGCAGGAAGGTTCTACGATCAAGAGGTTTGTATGCACCAACACCACATATTCTGCCACCCGCTGAGCCTTGTCTTCAGGGAAAGCTGCGAGAGTGGTGGACTAACACAACCAGTAAAGCTTTCGAAGAACGAAGAGAGTGCATTTCCCGACAGTATTCCAATTATACTGTGAAAGATGGCAAAGGAGGACAAATTCATGTAAACGTATGTGCTTTCTCGCGAATGGATCCTCCCCACTAACACGGAAATTATTAGGGGAATCTGT
Organism: Ramaria rubella; assembly: GCA_015039355.1. NCBI lineage: Eukaryota > Fungi > Basidiomycota > Agaricomycetes > Gomphales > Gomphaceae > Ramaria > Ramaria rubella. Next base: position 137,389 of record MU134452.1, read on the forward strand.
GAGTCGCATATAATTCCATTTATCACATAATTCGAGTAGATGGTTTTTACGTAGCACGAGCGGGGAGAATATAGGAGATCAAGGACTTATTCAAGCCCATCGTGCATGGAAGGCTCAATTCGAAACATCTTTCGACGCGGGTAACGAGTATCTGCTCCCTGGAATGAACTATACCCGGTGTGTTATTATCGCGTGTCCTTGTTTGTTGCTCATGGGCTCCACTTGTAGTGATCAATTATTTTTTATATCGTTCGGTAGAGCGTGGGCTCAGAATATCAAGCCGGAGACAGCGGTACAGAGGGTGCGATCTGATCCACACTCTCCTAACATTTATCGAGTCATTGGTACACTCGTGAATATGCCAGAGTTTGCCGCTGCGTTCAACTGCCCAATTGGATCTAAGGCATGGGCATTTTTTCATCCAAGATACACTGACATATTATGAATCTGTAGTTTAACCTGCCGGAAGAGAAACGATGCAAGCTTTGGTAGGCCGCACAGGCCTTGCTCATTCGCCTCGCAAACTAGTAGAGATGTTATAAAATACCCTTTGTACTAGGAACATCACTACCCCCCGTTTTTTCAATTGCTTGCCGAATCGCAAGCGCAAGGGCCTTAAACGCCGACTCTGCACTGTATGCCTATCAACGGATGGGCACGGCGTATAAGACGTGTCTACGTACCGATGGTGGTCATTGTCACCACGTAGTACGTCGACATGAAGTGTTACTCCGGCGGCCATGGCAAATGAGTGAATGACATGAGGAATCATTTCTGTTGAGAGTTCACCGATTTTTTCACGCTTCAGGCCAAGATCTGTCACACAATAAGGTCGAGAGGAGATATCGATCACTGCTCTCGATAAGGCCTACGAGTGGCATGGTGAGTACATGGCTATAACAGCACCTCAAAAGGTGCAACGTGCCTCGTCGAGCGGAGCATATCCCGTTCCGTAACGTCGAATCCCCCTTACTTCCCCTAGTGCATCTTTAAACGCAGAACCTAGAGCCAGCGCGCTGTCCTGTGTTTACATTGATTGTTCAAGGGCAAATGGTAAATGTTGGCGGGAACGGTGCTCATCTGCAGTGTGATGGTCATCTATCCACAAATCACCGTTACACTTCATAGTAAGGGATAAGCCTCCATGTTTGGCAAGAGCATGGTACATCTGCAGAGGACAAAAGCAGGTAAATGTTAACATGTACACCAGAAATGGGTGGAGCTACATGGTCCAAGAATCCGATCCCCGTCGAAATTTCTATGGTTTGTACTCTCCCTGTCCCTGGAGCACAATCCAAATCGATAATAACCTCAATATCAGTCTCGTTTGTTTTACGAGAGATGGATGCTTGTCGGGCAGGTCGTTGGGCCATGCCTAGATATGTTAGACGACTAATAGTTAAAAGAATAGCGCGCTATCTATCTGTGGGTCCAAATGGACGCGTATCTGAAGTGATTAGCATACTTAGTACAGTAGGCTGGACCCGAAGGCCTTAGGCCTTGAGGCCTTGAGGTGTAATAGTTTGATAGAAGCATGTTCTATACATGAGTTTAAGGACATTGCCATTGACGGCAAAAACGACAAATACCACATCCATAGTTTATAGCTCAGGCTGGTTACAGTAAGAATACAATCAATCTGCAGAAAGCTTAAAGGTCTGGTGAGGTAAGGCTGACCAAGGAACCTCTCTAAGTTCACCCGACTTTGGTTTTATACTGGAAGGTGTCTGCGACGCTTGCGCGCTGCGGCTACGCGATATACCTCCAGAAGATAGTTTACTTGGCATTGAGGGTAGACCGCCGGTAACAAGGGAATAAGGTGCAGGGGTAGGTGCAGGAGAAAAAGAAGATACTTGAAGCAAGATAGCAAAGTCTTGGGTAGACTGTGTGAGTTTAGCAATGTTACTGCGCAATATTGCTGAAAAGGGATGCGACACTGAATATGCCTTGAGTATGGTCAACACGCTTACGACCGCCTACGAATAAGGTGTTAGTCTAACGTGCATAAAGGCCTTTCGCAGAGGACGCGCCTTAACAAACAGATGGGCGTCTTCCCAGAAGGCCTTTCTGTCGCCATCGACAGCGCCACCTCGCATCCCCTGTATTTTCTGTTTAAGTAGCTTCGTAATATCTTGGCTCAGCTGTAATGACTCTAATAGCTCTGTACTGGTTTCTTTAGTTGTGTGAAGGACTTCGTCCATCATCCGCCAAACCGATCCTGCGGTCTCGGTTGCAGCTTCCATCGTATTTAATAAATCCTCATCCACCATCTTGGATGAATCACTGGGAACCTCCAATGAAGAATGCACAGTTCGGGAAGATGGAGGATCGGGATAATGCGAGTGCGGCAGTGAATGTGACGACTGGCTCCCTCCGGGAACAGCAGGAGAAGAAGAACCATGACGAGAATGGGTTGCATGAGACGTATAATCGATAGATGACGTTTGAGAAGGAGGTGGGACGCTCTGTGACGAAAGCGTCGGTTTCCGTAAGGCCGAACGCAAAGGCTGTATTGTCGGAGGGGACGAGATAGGCGATGAAACTTCTTCCACAGTCGAGGGTAGCGATCTACCAATCTGCACATCTCGTGTGCTGAACGAGCCAGCATTCCGTCTCATGCGAGAACGTCCACTCTGACCGTTGGCTGCCTGCGAACCAGCTGGGGTTCGTGGAATTGGAGGGGAGAGTGGTATATGCTGTTCAGGAATTGGTGAAATTCCAGCACGTGTGTTTACTGGTGTGAGCGGAGCTGAGTGTGGATGCATCATAGTAGAAGCGACAGGGGGAAGTGGCCGCTGCTCATTTAACAGAGGTAATATTGCGTCAAGGTGAGGTGACATAGTCTGCCATGAGTTAGATATCTCCGCCATTGAACCGTATAGCATCAGAAGAAGACTTCGAGAATACCGGGCGTCATCAGATCCAGCAAGAACTTTGAGCTGTAGGTGGAGAACCCCAACGACCTTGCCGAACACCGCGACATTATCTCTGCAGCTCTCTAGAACGCCTCGACATACGGAAGCTGGAGGCATACCTCGCCTGGACACAGAATCAAATCGATCCAATGCGTTGATGAGATGTGTCATGTAAGTGCTAGCGGGATCGAGCACCTTGCCAAGTAAGCCAGAGAGCCTGTCGTCAATGGCAAACACGGTGTAATGCCTTAGAGACTGGTATATTTGTGAAACGGCGAAGAGAATGCCTCGAGTAGAATCAATCATTGCTAAAAGTGACTCTGGAATGGTTGCAGATATAGTCGAAGGGGGGAGCGTCGATAGTCGTCGGAAATAAGAATTGCGTTCGACGTCCATAGGAGGTGCGGGACCTTGTGAAGAAGACGAAACAGGAGGAGCCACCGTGTCAACAGCGGTAGTAATCCCGCGATAATGGTGATGACCAGGGTGTACACGTGAGCCACGTCCATGCTTTGAAACAGCTAAAGGTGCGGATCTGTCCTCGGGGATATCGTGATGATTAAACGTATTATTGAGGTCTTCAGGCGGCGTTGGAGGTCTCTCGTTATAATGACGCACATTGTTGTCGTCAGACCCAGCTGTTGTCATCCTAGCGACAGGTAAGTCGGGGATTTGACGATCTTGTTTAAATGTCGTATTTGCGAAGCTATAAAGGTCGGGCAAGCTCTTTTTTGCAACTAACTGCATGTTCAAGGGGCTAGGCTCCCGTGCTACAGAATAGGAAGCGTTACGGCCATGCAATTGAGTGTTCATGACGGTGTCACCGTTTGATAGTGATGGGGCATCAAGGGTGTGATATGCGGAGGTATAATGGTTGGGGGTCTCCATTGTAGAGTGGTCAGGGGGTAGTGATACAGTGGGAGAGGTTGATGGACTCGATGTCAGAAAGGTTGATGTGACATTGGGCATATGCAAAGGGGACGGGCGTTTCAGATATTCAGCACCTTGTTCGCGATAGAAAGAAGTTTCTGAGTTACTAGACTCATGCGACACGGTTGAGTAGTTAGACACATCCGAGTCGACAGAGAACGACCGAGAATGCTGAAGAGAAGATTCCGCGCGATGGAGAGGGTAGCTGGTATAATGGTCAGAATCATCGCTATAATTGAGCATGTCAGTGTTCTCTTCACTTAAGGAGAAAGCGAAGAAACTATACCTCGGCAAATCAGAGTCCAAGGAGATATTGGATTGTGTTCGATACGGAGACTCATCGGTGGGTCGTCCTGGCCCATCTACAGTCTTACCTCGCTCTGTCGAAGGTCCTGAACCGTGCTCGTCAATCCATCTCTTCACATCTGCAATGCATGAGATCATAGTGTCTGCATCTTCAGCGTTGTCCAATGGTTCCAAAACATACTTCGGAGGCCATTCGAAGGAGTTGTGATCCACTTGGAGGACGGTCAAATTCTGCGCCTTGGCAATGTAAGAGGGCAGGCGGGTGAGTTTATTCTTAGATATAGAGAAAACCTGGGGAAATGATTAAATGGAATAAATAAGTCCATATTTAGTTATAGTTCTGGAGGCGTACACGAAGACCAAGTAACGTTCCTGGTTGCGAAGGCAAACGTTTTAGTTTATTTCTGCTAATATCCAAAATCTCCAATGAAGGCATCACTGTGAGCTGTTTAAAGTAGTGGTTAGAAACATATAGCGTCAAGACTATTGTACCAACAACGTCAGGAAAGACCGTGAAGCAATTAGCGCGAAGATTTAAGTAGCGTAAGCGTGCCAAGAGGGCGAAGGCCATGGGGAGGGTTGCTAAACGATTATAACCCAGTGCAACTCTACGCTACGTCAAACACAAAAACAATAGTGCATAGAGCTTACAGACCTCAAAACTGTACACTCATCGTGGACATCATTTATGCCAATGGTCGCCAACTCTTCCGCTCCAGTTTCGCCCACATCACCTAGATTTTTGTGGCTGAAATCAAGTGTGCAGCCCTCATCCGGCGAGTCAAGCATTGCCTGAGCGATGTCTGAATGGGTGAGGGACGCCGCCGGGCCTGGCGATATTCTATCTTTGTCTCTGTCATTAGAGGAGTGAGGAGACAGCGGCCTCCTGATTAATTTCCTCTCAAAATCCGGAGTCATGGATTTTGGGGAGGTTTAGGGATGCCAGCCAGGAGGCATACACAGTAACAGAGAGAAGGACGAAAAGGCACGGTAGCTTCTCAATGCTACTGCTCCCGTCAGTCCCTCTGGTGCTTATATAACCATAAACTTAGATGTCAGACAGCGAGCAAGATACTGAAACATTACTGGCCATTCTCTCCAGCTTACTAGATCATCCGCTTCCACAACAGGATGTTCTTCTTAATGCACTTGCTCATGCTAACGGAAACATAGACGGAGCCCTAGACTCTCTACGACGTGGGTCTCGCTCTCTCAACTCAAATCTTGGGCCCCAGACTACCAGGAAAAGGGCGGCAACTGGAGTACTCGACGATTGGCTTACACCTGCTGTAGCTAGGGGTAGTCAAATAACCAAGAAATACAAACCCAATACAACACCCAATCATTCTCCCGTGAAAGTTTTAAATGAACCTTCGGTTTCACCCCGGGCGGTGGAGTCTCGACGACGGGATATCACACCGCAGAAGCCATCCTCCTCTTCAGTGAAACCATTGGTGCCTTTCACGGATGTCCTTCGACCACCGCCACCAACTTCACCTGTTGTTCCACAACTAGTGCCACTTACGCTTTCTAACCCTGCTATGGTGGAAAAGCACACACCTTGTACGCTACACCCGTGTGTTCTTCCCTCAGAGTTGGCGTGTCGACTGTTTCATACTATGGTGGATGCTTCAAAAGGTGCGCACCCCTTCAATAAAGCTAACCCGCAGGGCCGAGACGTGTTTTGTAGAATGGAAACCAAATAAGTGGTGGTTGTTTGATCGGGTTGTGGAGAGTCCGCATAGGACTTCTTTTTATGCCAGACGAAGCGATGGAGTGAATGATGACAGCACATGGCAGGAAGCAGCTAAATATTGGTTTGGATAAATGTACCTTCTGACTACATAATCCTAGACTAATCACCATTTGTAACAGGTACAATGGTCGCGTAACTTCAACACCTCCGGTGTTTCCTCCAGAAATGGAGGAAGCTTGTCAATTGATCGAAAAGGTGGTGAATAAAGTTATGCAGACCCGATCTAGATATCCTTTAGAATGGGGTGGGACTGGGAGTGATGGCCACGCGTGGAAGGCTAACGTAGCTGCTAGTAATTGTTATACTGGTAAGTTCTGAAAGGGGGCAAAGCTTTTGGCTGACTCTTTTATAGGTGGGAAAGAGGGCGTAGGCTTTCACTCTGATCAACTAACATACCTTGGACCCTTTCCTACCATTGCTTCTTTGAGCTTAGGTGTGTAATGAGCCCATTACGAAATGTGATAGGCCAACAATTTTTTCCAGGAACTACTAGAGTATTTCGGTTGCGTGAAGTTATTCCCAAAAGTGAAACAGCAGGTAGACAGGCTCAGACGTTCAATATTCCAGTCGCTCATAATTCGGTACACCCGTCGAGCCAAAATTCTTTGCTCGCTATGCTCACTATCAATTTTGAAGCTTGTTATAATGCATGCATCTACTCAGGAGCGCTTTAAGCATTCTATCCCACTTCAGAGGGCCGTTGACGTCTTTCATCCGAAATTTCCTTCTCATATAAACCCAGACTCAGGAGAAAGCAACTGTAGAATCAACATAACGTTTCGTTTCTATCGCGTATGTTTCTTTCTGTATTATTAGAGCAGGCTTTGATTGTCTTCAAAACAGCCTGACTTCCGACCTCCGAGCATCCCAGTTTGCATGTGTGGTGTCCCATGCATTCTCCGTGCCGATATGAAGGGGCGCAAACAAGATGAGGATGGAGTACACATGCGTTACCTTTGGATGTGTTACGCAGGAGCACAGAATGACGGCAAGGGATGTTCTTTTGTCAAATTAATGGATTGTAAATCCGAAGGTCGCGGGCCCTTGTTGAAGGATTGTCCCTAGAACGTCCTGTGCTACAGGTGACGTGGCGGAGCTATAATTATATTGATCCTTGAGACTAGTAGAACAACGGTGTACACGATACAATCAACTCCGATTTTTTCCCCTACCCCGAATCTTTTCTGAAGTCACGATCTTGACTCGTGGCACAAAGTTTCCAAGAAAATAGACAAGTCCGCCTGGTTTATCTCCAGGACGCTAGTGTCAAATGAGCCGTGTCGGGTGCGTGCGTTGCAGCGGGTTTTAGCATCCAAGAACGCAAGACCAAATTGGCTGCGGCAATATCGTGAGTAATTGATGACGTACTCGCTAAAATACGCTTACTTTTTGCGTACGTCGCCAAATTCGAGAGCGGCAGTCACACCTACCACAATATAAGTTCCTGCCTTCTCATCTAGGCAAGCTACCACAAATGGTAAACATTTCTTCTTGCCTCGACCCATAGTGGTTGCTCCGACTTTGTCTCGTAGGGCTTCTACTAGCCAAAGAGCCAAACGCGAGAGGACAGCCGGGTGAGTGAAAAGTGCAAGATCGGGTCCTTGTGTCAAAACCACTACTCGGTGTCGGTTCATAGTCTTAATGTCCTGTTTATCGATGATAGAGGATCCTTGCCGAATAATCGCGCGGTGAAGGGACATTCCCAGAGATAAGGCTTCACGTATACGGGTGATACTACAAGCTTGATGAACGTCAAGGATCAGTACACCAATCAGGAACTCACTCGTCCAATGCATCGTATGCTGTCCAGAAATTACGCACCCACCATTCTAGCGGTTTTTTGATATCATGTCCCGCTACATTGCCGGGGCCGTTGTTACTTACGGGTATCTTGGCACCGGCAGGAGGAATGTTTTCTCTATCTTCTTCTCGCCATTTAGCATCCCAAAATTTGCCACCACCAAACCACTCTCCCCCGTTTCGGGCTCCTTCGATTTCGACCTCCATTTTTACACCACCAGACACCTCCAATAAGGCACCAAGACTTTCCACCATGTCAGCGGCACTTAGAGGCTGGGTCCGAAACCCAAAGGAACGAGTAAATGAAGGGTAGGTCAATTCAACGAGACCATATTCTGGTGCTATTGCTTCTAACTTGGCACGTAATTGGCGCTTTAGATCCATATCCATATGTGAATATGGCTGCTGTGTTTGTGGTATGGAAAAGCTAGGCCCATATATTAGTCTCGTGTAACTTGGCGGTGCAAAAGAACACTGCCTACCCCATCTTGGCTAGCAAGCCTGTAAGTTTTTTGCGTCCACGTTCTCGCCAAATGCCCAATTTGTTTGCAACGTAGCTGGAATGATACATCGCGTCGTAGAGTGTCCAATGCCGAAAGAGAGTGAACCGCAACTCTTCGGTCGTACGAACTGTTGAATCATCTGGATTAATCAACGTAACGTTCCCATTGGTACTCGGGGGCAATAAGGGCGGATTTAATCGTGCAACCTCATCGTCAAAGACCTGATGGTATTGATCATATTTGTCTCGCGAAATACGTGAGCTTGTGTATTGGAAAGTCAAACCAAGAATCGCTAGCCTGTGGAATCATTATATCAGAGAGATACAGTTAATAGCATGATTATTACCATAGAGAGTCGTTGTCTACTCGTTCGAGCACAGTTGCAAGGACATAGATGGTACCGGAAGCACTTTGCCCATGCCATGTTCCCGCACTATAATGTTTTTCTATTCGAGCTGCATACCGGTCCCTTGCATCTCGAGACATTCGCTTGACACGCTGTAGAGTATGGTTTTAAGTAAATTTCATTAATACAGGTCGCAACCATATACCTCTGGCCCTTCCAATCGCCGTCGTTTTCCACTAGGGTTAACCCTTTTCGAAGACTGACCCCAGAATCGATGAAATAATACGAAGGCAATAAAAATCTACATACCGCGTGTCGTCGTTTACCAGAAGAGCTGCTTTCTGCTTCTTCAATGTCATCATCATCATCTTTCGATTCGTCATCCTCAGATTGCGAGTCAAGACCTGAATCCTCATCTGAGTCAGCTTCTGGTTCATACTACTTTTCATATGAGCTATGAACGCCATCAATTTGACAAGCATTTTACGCACCATAAGGGCTTCCCATGCCTTCTTCTCTTCCTCTAATCCATTGGCTCCACCATCATCCCATATTAGAACTCGCTCCGCCTCAGGTTCACCACCGAATAGACTAGACAAGTTTTGCGGTCTCCCTGAATCGATTACATGGATCGTCAGGTTTTCACTGAAGTCACCAAACCATTCCGATGAGGGAAGTTCGAGAATAGCGCCCATGTTCAACAGTATCAATGTATGCAACTGACACCGATGAGTCTAGGCATGTCACGGCACGACACGTAAAGCACGATACCTCAGGGTAATGTGACAATTCATTCCGTTGAGATTCAAGTGCAGCCATTCCTGATACTGGAATGATACGATACATAACATCATCTTGCTTGAAGAGGTCCGCGAGCATCCGTGCAGCACATAGCGCGTCAACGTCCGGTGCTACAAGAATAATGACGGAGGAGGCAGATGTAGTCGGTGAACGTCGGTGAGCAGCCAGTATGGATGTATAAGCTTGGCCATAAGATAACTGTGATGGAGCAGCAAGGTGGGGTGGAACCAAATACATCGACAGCACAAACCTAAGGTATGAGATTGTGACAGGCGTGACCGCGCGTCCGTCACAATCTCCAAACGTACTACAGAATTTAAATGAATCTGTAAGTACTTGCGTTCTACCAGTGTCATTTTGCCCATAATCTTCTCTGAATAACATGAATGACATCTAGAGTTGATTGTGGAGCTCTATGCCATAATAAAATAGCTACCAGAAACGTCTTTCCCGTACCTCTCTGCTCTTACCCCGGATACCCCAGATTCCCCAATTAAGCTTCACCATTATGCGAAGGTCAAATTCAGCTACCTCCCATTTTTCACTGCTAAACTCGTTCTTTCCAGGTGTAATGATCCAATCGAACTCGCCAGCGACTCCTTGGGCGCCGTCCAAAGCTCTCACGTCACGTTGTACATCCGCAGGCGAGAATGATGCGACGAAAATAGGGCACCGAGTTGAAAAGAGCATAGGAAGTACTCCACCCCATTCACCAGGTGCTGATATCTGCAAAGTATTGGGTGTTGTTGGGGAGGGAAATCCAAAGCCAGGGGAGTAAAGAATGAAAAGATCGGTATATGGATCAAAGGGTCCTAGTTCATCATGGATCTGTTGTGTGTAATTAGAGCGAAGAGCAGTTAGAGATAAGAATGGAGTATGTGGTAACGTATAAGATGGAATCCCGCTTGATACGGTGAGCGCACGTAAACGTCGTTTTGACGCCGAGCTACCAACGTAGGTGGGTATAGGGGGCTCGTATATTTTCGCTGCTTTAGAGTCCGACGCTTGGGGTGGTAACCCTTCTTCAGCCTTATTTTTGGAGGACCGTTGGGATGGTGCCGCCGACGTGGGTAGTGCCACCTGAGGTCCAATGAAATATATCTGGAAAATGGCGGAAGGGAAGAGATAACATAACTGGCCCCACACATGAGGTGGCAGAGCTGACTCGGTCCGTGCCCCCAGAACAAATATACGGGTAGGTGGCTTGCCAATCGAACCCCCGCGCGTGTCACGACCGCCGATTGGAACGTGTACGGTTGTCCGTAGTGCTAACAAGAAATCAGGACATGCCATTTACAGTTATGAACACCTACCTGCGAGCGAGCGCGCACCCTCCTGTGTAAGACGTTGATTATTAACAGTAAGGTTGCTGTACCGATGAAGAATAGAACCAATGGTGAGAGGATAAGTGAGAAGTTTGCTAGCATGCCGACGCATTTGCTCTGTGTCCATCGATCGAAATCCCCTGGTATACCAAAAGATGTCCCAATTGGAAAAAGAGATGGCCTCCTCGTACGCTTGTGCACCTGTCACAGTGGACCTTAGCGGATGCAACGCATAGGTGGGTTTCACGAACCGGGTAGCTCATATTCAATTTTCTGCCTCCGGCTTCTCAAGTCATGGTCGTCCTCGTTTACCTGTTTAAGTCTATTACAGTATTTCCGATGGTCGATGTCTTCTTTCCAATGCTCTTCAGAACAATGGGTAGGATATCCACAATTGGGACAATCGAATGCCACACGTCTAGGCTGCAGGAGGGGGTGTTCTGGACCCTCGGCAGGTACATCTGACTTGGAAATACAAACAGGACAACGGCAAACTTGTTTAATTGTCTGAGCCCGCGCGCGGAGGTCTGGGAAAGGGGAGGATGATAGAGGGTGAAATATGCCATCATGCACAGAAACGGGCGAGGGTTTCGTAAAAGTGGAAAGTTGGCCATTGACTTTACGAACATACCCAACAATAGTACGAGTGAAGACGAGACATGGCGAACGATGCGGCAGGAAAATGCGCTGCATGAAATCTTTAATTGGCCATATTATGTAAAAAATGTCATATGTGATTATAATTACTAAATATAGTAAATAAAATGCTAAGGTGTCAACCTGCAACTGCCTGAGCACCATCTTCACTCTCGTAGGCTGAGAGAAAGTCATCATATCCTTCGTCGTCTCCTTCTTCCCCGCCACTACCTTTCGCCGGCAAATCGCCCTTCCGCTGTGCGCGACGCGGAGAACGCGAATCTTTTTGAATACGCGCGGCACGTCCTGGCGAATTCGGGGAAGGAAACTCATTGGCTCGTGGTGTATTAGCTGTTACATCTGACAGGCTGTCTGGTGCCAGTGAAGCTGAATCGCTAATATTTCTCGTCTCAACGTGGATCATTCCAGCTTGAGAAGATCGATTAAGGTCACCATCTGAACTTTTGAGCCGTAAATTTATGGGGCGTTGACCATAACGCTTGCTGCGAATCGGGGGGGGATTATCTTGCGAAGTAGATGAATCAGAGGTAGCTTCCAGGGGGGAAGCTGGTGGTCCGGATCCACCATTCCAAGACTTTTTGCGTCCGGGCCCTTTATCAGGTACAGGGACCGTGACAACGCCTCTGCATGCACCCGACACTGTCGGTCGGTCGGTATTTCCATTAATATGTATGTCGCTACTGCCCATTAATGTCGTTGGCGTTTTAGGTGGTGGGGTGGAAAAAAGTGTAGATGGAGAGTCCGGTAGCTCCACTCTACCCCATCCACGCGTTGCACTTTCCCCGCTACTTGCTCGCCGTTCTGTGGAACTGAATGATTCATCTAGTGACCCTTGCTCGTTACGTGAAGATAATTGCTTCTTCGGTCTTTCCTTCGTATTCTGTCGGGTCACACCGAGGCTAGGAGTTCGTAGGGGTCGAGAAGAGATAGTTCTCCGTAAAGGTACCAGTCGACCATCACCTGTTTCGGAATCTCGCTCTGAAGCACTCTGACGCGCAACAGACAATGGAGCAGATGTTGATGAGGCGGAAGACATGGAATCGCGACTGCATGAGGAAGGAGCGACGGGGGCAGGAGAACGAGTAGAACGACGCGGGTTAGAGGGCGTGATGAGAGATGACGAGCTCAATAAGAGTGGTCGTGGGACAGACTTAGGAGTTGACTTGGCAGAGCTAGTAAGGGACGCCAATGAAGACTTACCCTTGGCCAATAGGGCAGGCGTTGACGGCAACGCGACAGCTGACATTGATGGGCTTGATGTGACAGAATAACCTCCGGGGGGGAAATATCTGCTCTCGCGGAAATTAGGTCTTGGGGGTGGAAAATAGTCCTTATAATTTGAAGGTAGCGAGCCTCGCCTTGGTAACACATCCGTCCAGGTCTTGCTCGATGTTCCAAGTGAGTCTGGTCGAGTACGGTGTGTTGTAAATTCTGGTGAGCTGACAGTACTAGAGGGACTAGTTTGCCATAGTGTGGAGGCCCTAGCCGTCCAATTCGTACTGGTCTTCGCAAGGGAGGCGGCGGCATCTGAGTCTCGGAGCTTTCCTGTGTAGCTCCAGAAACTAGACTTTGGAAGGGGTGATGCGGGGTCCTCGAATTCGGGTCGAGAGGAATGCATGGACGACTCTACTGGGGATGGTGGAGCATCCATTGCGCTTTGGTTGGTGAAGCCACGCCAAATGGAATTGCCTAGTCTGCTCCCAATTCGTGCGACACTGGTCGGGGATGAAGGCAGTATCACAGAGCTACTGGCAGGAGACAATGGATGAATAGGAGAACCATGTATCAAGGGTGAAGTAGGCACGTCCATTGAACTTTGATTTGTTATACCACGCCAAACAGTACTTCCTAGCCTTCCTAATAATGCACTGCCGGTCGTCTCGGTGACATCATCTTCACCTTCAGCACCGGAATCCGGCCATTCTGGAGAAGGGGTACCTTCAGATTCATTGGACTCGGGGATAGGAGGCTCAGCAGGCACCGCTTTCGCTATAAACTTCGACCATACTTTGCCTCGGAGTTGTTCACCCAGACCAGGTGTTCGAAAGGCCTTCCTTTCTAAGTAATTCCGTTGTTGTAAATCCGCGGCAATCTCGATTATTCGCTCAGTCCCGCCAAGTTCATTTACTGGATAGGCCTGAAGGAGAATCATTCCCTGAATGAACACCTCTTCGGGATCCACTGTCAGTGAGGGGGTAGCGATCGCCATATCAACATCCCCCCAAAGGCCGGGAGATCGTGAATTGGCCTTGTCTAGGCTGAATTTGGGTTCAGCAGATTGCGCATAGAAAGTAGTGATAACAAACCGAAAAAGTTTTATCCGAGCGTTGATCAACATGCCTGTGCAGATGTCCAAAAAAAACTCTAATTTAGCATTTTGATCACTTGTCCGAGTTGTCTGGGTAAACAAAGCATCCCATATTATGAGAATAGAGGGGAACGGCAACGTCCGGGTTAGCAGTGGCGCCAACCAACGACTTTTCCAAAACAGTGAGTAAATACGAAATACAATAATGAAAACTTACTATGAATAGTGAGGCATTGAAGGATCCAGTCCCTTACGCATCTGCATTTCCACAAATTAATTGCTGCTACTCACATTGGCTACAGGGCACGCTTACAAGATATTCTGATAACTCCGCATCGGCCCAAGCCAACCTTTGCCCAAACTTTGACATCCATGCTCGGCCTTCTTGATCCTCAACAAGTTCACCCACATCTCCCCATAGTTCGGTCAAAAGCCAAAATGTGTCTGCTTCCACATGGGCCAGCTCGGCCGGTTCAATCTCTTGAATCATCGTCACATACAAGGGAATAACGAGAGAAGTGAGGTACACCGTTGAAGCGGAAGGATGTAAGGCCATGTGAATGTACATCAGTCGGAGGAGCGATGTAGTATGATTCCTTGTGATTTGGGAGTGAATTGTGCGGATTGAGGCTTCAGGATTGATGTCGTCCTTTGATACGGAAGTGGGTGATGATACGGAGATTTGTGGCATTGGTAATGATGGCATATTAGCAGACTTCAATCGAAGCTCGGAAGCCGCATTTGGGCCATTATTCGCATCAGAATCATGCTCTTGGATCAACCTGACTCGTTCATCAACGGCGCCTGCAACCTCAATCTTAAGACCTTCGGGTGCAACTTCGTCGAATGGGCATAAAGGAGATAGGTCGAGGTCTACGTCGAGTTCTGGTGGAAGAGTGGTTAGAGATTTTGCCAGACTGGACAGTGATGCGTCTAAAGTGCTTAATGGGGTCTTTGGCCGTGATTGAGTATTTAATCGGTGTAAAAGAGGGCGAGCCAAATCCTAGAAGAAACCTGGTGGGTTGGAGAGGTTGAGATATTCTTGATAACTGACTGACATAGTAAGATTGTCTCTTGGAGTGTGCATCCACTTCCCAAAAATCTTTTTGAGGCGACAATGTTCCTAGGAGCAATCTGGATACGAAAAAGTCAGTCTAAATCATCTCTGGAAAAAAAAATTTAATATTCACTTCCAAACGCGAGGTCGCAGCCACGGCGGCTGTAGCGGAACACCTAGTACACGATAAATATAAATCCATTTAATACAACAACAATAAAATGCGTATATAACCTTGCAGACATATCTTGCGGAGCTCTTCGAGATCGACCATCCGAGGAAATGCATTTTGATCCAAAATTTTGGACAGGGCAGAGGCTCTAGAAACGCTGTTCGTGAGCGAAAAAGCCACTCGAAGGGAAATTACATACCTTTGCTTGGGTAACAGAGGTGCTGACCAATTAACATCAAATTCTTCAGCAATCGCACCCATGTACGCATCAACTTGGGTTACTGAAGGAGGCCGTCCGTCGAGTGTATCAACAATCTATAGGACGATTAAAACATGGTTTTAAAGTAATATAGAGTAACCAACTGGCCTGTGAGGGGATACGATTGACGTAATCTTGAATCACAAGACGGTACAACTCCAATCCATAAATTTGCACTAGCATATCACGCAAGATCATGACATCTGAAAAACCGAACATTATTACGGCATTTATGACAATACATGGAGGGCTGTACCTCTCAATCCAATCTGAGGAGCAACAAACATTAAGGTACGAACAGCTTCCAGTACAGGGGAGTCCGACTCAATATCGCTTCAGCTGATACGTCAGACGATTTATGAGACAAAAGTTGCTTGGACATACATAGTTTGACACACTTCCGGAAATCTTTCCAGAAGTAGGTTGCAGTAGAATTCTAGCCTCTCAATCAAAACGCTGAACCTATCATCTTGTATAAGTTTCTCGGTTTTGCGTCGCGCTGCGCTGATTTCTGCTTGTCTAATGAGAGCAGCGACATCATGTTTGGTGATCTATAGAAGGATACTTGAATGTCGTTCGCGGGAGTGAGAAATCTAAAGATATGCACACTGGATGTCTGATGGTGTCGATCTTGTAATTGCGCAAGATTATAGGAAGTCAGGCGAAGTTGAGACTATCATAGGTCAGACACATCTCCACATGCACGGAAACAAAGACTTCACATGTATTTTCGTTGTATCCCATGGAGCCATACCAGGTAGCTACAAGAAACCTCAGGAGCGTGATAGAGGAAGAAGAGTTAGTGAAAGTGGACACGTTATGTAAATCAGAGTACCTATCACGTCGTAACAGATGGTCAAGAACAGTTACACATGAGTTCTGTTGGGAGCCGAGACGCCGAGACGTGACTTGATCAATCGACTTCTTTAGACTCGAAACAGTATATCTTTCCCACGACTTTGAGCGGCTTCACTCAAGAGTGTACTTAAGGTGAATTCTAACCCAAAAAAAATTATATATTCACTTCATCCACATTCATAGATATATACCAACTTAATCATAAGTCAAGTGTTAGGTGGCGCCAAGCGGAATATCAACAAGTACAGGCTTATAATTAAAGGGTTTCATGGTGAGATCGAGAGGCGGAGGTATTTTCTGGCCAAAGGGGCGCCCTGGTCGGGTGCTAAACGATGCTGGGTGTGGATAGTGCCCATTTTGAGATCGAAAATGCAGGGGTCGCAACTCTAAACCACGGCGCTCCAAGTCAACCGGTTCAATGCGAAAGTTCGAAGGACGCAGGAGTCCGGGAGACATGAAACGAAAAATAGCTATTGCTGAGATATATAGTAACACTATGACACGTGAGACTGAGGAATGAGATGCCCTGAAAATATGAACGTACGAATGATACTAGCCGAAAAAATAAGGCCAAAAAGAATCTTCCTGAACGTACATGGGTTGACATCCCTTGTGGCTGATAAATAGGAATCCCAGTGTAAGTGAAAATTTACGATGAAGTACGACACTGACTATCACCTTCACAGGTCAAACGCCTGTTTTCAGTGTACCCCACAATGCAAAAAAAGGCCTCATTTAGCGTGAAGAGAAAAATGAAAGTCAAGTAACCATTCGAAATCTTGAAGTGGCCAGTTTTGTGATGGTGGTAAAGAGAGAAGAAGAGCCTGAGTGATGGAACAAACATCTGCTTCAGTTAACACATTTGAAATGAGGAGGTTATTAGGAGCTTCGTCTCACAGAACGATCCAAAGCAAAGCTCCGAGGGTTCCAAGAAATATTATGAAAAGGCTTCCATCAACTAAGCAAGAGAATAGTCGTGACTGCAGGTACGATGGTCCAGCGTTGTGAAGTACATACAGTCGGCCAGAAGGCCCGTGTGAGTAAGCACGGCAATCACTATAGCATAGCTGACGTGGAGCATAATAGCGATAACTAAAGTGAAAAAAAAAAAATTAATTTGTTATGTGACGAGAATTCATGTTGTAAGGGTATATTGACTCACAGTGCAATATAAACTGGATGATAAAAGCCGTCTGCATGGTGTGCGGTGCGCCTCTGCTCTGCAAGGCTTCGAGGGATGAGTGAGATGATGAGGTGAAGAATAGGCAAACCGCGGCCTTTTAGTATATAATAGCGAAGTGGTCCAGACAAGTTAAGCAGAGCCACATTGTGTGGAGAACATCGAGTAAAGTACCAAACATCCACATCTGGCGGACTTGTACTCGCACATGAAGAACACCTTGCCTACAATTGATCCTTTGTCTCATGTGAAAATCCGTGTGGAGATCAAATGCGTTAGTTTCAGGTGGGAAATACTAGCCTAGGGCGGGAAAATTGTGCAATTGTGTCTCGCATCACAAGAGGCTCGGAGGGTAAAGTAAACGAAGTGAAAGGTTCAAGCAATCCACGTTGGATGTAAACCCGAACTTCTCCTATTACGATTCCATTCATCACAATACCGTTCCAGATTGCTTGGTCTTTTCATATGATAAGTACGTTCAGTCTTGTGAGGTATGGAAATGGTGTGAGAGTGCCACTGGGATTTACTAAGCCCTACGGGGTGGCTCAGAGGTAGAGGTCCTGAGACTACCAATGAAGGAGGGAGTTGCGATGAGACCCTCGAGGACGGTGGTCGTGAGGTTGCTCTGGCTGGTGGAGGTTGTGAGACTGCTCGAAGTGGTGGTGGCATGGAACGATGCATTCTATAGGGCAGCATTGTTTGAGTGGAGACACGTGACGATGGTGTTGGAGGGTGTGATATGGATTGTGAAGCCCCCTGAGTTGGCCGTGCCAATGAAATCTCATGAGATAGCGAAGGGGTCAAGGTTTGGGAGCTGCCCCGAGATGATGAGGGTAAGGACAAGCGCGAAGCTGAGGCTACCGATCCTCCCGCCTCGTTCTGTTCTACGGTGTTTGATGACCGTTGCTTGTCCGATATCACCTTTGGAATATCATTCCAGGGACAAAAACGCACTGGAGTGCGCCAAAGTGTGGGCGACTGCCTGGAAACTCGAAAGCAGACCAGCATGAAATATGAGACGAATAAGAACACTGCAGGTTGTCAAAGATCCGATAACAAGGCAAGGAACAATACTTACACATAACTGGAACGATCCAGCTCGCGAATGAGATATAGACATTGACAAGCTGGCATCTCCCTTCTAGATCCGCATCTGTGAGATTGTTAATAAGCAATATGTGTGCTAATATCCATAGCACCACTCACCGGAATTCTCGCAGTCAAAGGATGAGCTGAATACAGTAAAAAGCAAAGCGGCAGCTGCAAAAGTTTTAGATGCCATAACAAGTAACCCTTAGATACATACTAAATTGAAATGCAAGGAGCATGCATAGCCAAGTAAGTTCACACCAGACATGGCTATACCATCGACTCCGTTCTATCGTTTCTGATGCATCGAGAAGAACACTGATCTTATAGATGAACCACCGGTTACACGCGAAAAATAAAGCACATACAATACAGGAATACATAGGGCAGACAGGGCATTACATGCAAGAAGGAGAGCAATGGATACAGCTGCCGGGGAGGTTTTTCAATTGAAGCTAGGACATGGGCTGTCGGTGAACAAAGCCTCACATTCTTGAATAGTATGATAACTTCCTTTGGTGAACGCATCTACAGAGAGTAGGCCAATCCAAATGATTCCCATGATGACCGTCGTTACTGTCGAACAGTGGATGTCAATATTGACGATTAGACTGTACAAGCAAACCACCACTCGCCAAAAACACAGGCTCTAATCCTGAGAATCACCACGCGATCCAAGAAGTGAAGGGAAGACATTGGGAATAGATGGAATGAAGGGAATTGTACAGCGACTGCACCTGTCAGCGCGCTGGGCGGTGGGATATCTTTGAAAGGTGAACGAAGCGTTGCGGGTCTTGTCTAAGGTTATAGCAGGAACAGCAGGAACAATCGTTAAAAACCACCATATTGATCGCCCATTGTCTTCCCAGAACAATGGAGACAGACATAATAGTTGAAAAAGTCCGCCAGAGGCTTTACAAAGAATATCCCCATGCCAAGGCGCCATACGTCTTGATAACACGCGACTGAAAAGTTGAAGGGGGTGTGTCGTATGTAGACTACTGGCGTATACGACGCCTATGATGATTCCAAGCGCCTATAAGTCCTAAGGTCAACCATGTCTCAGCATGAGCAGGAGCCTCTTCTCTCCTCTCAGAGCGACGTTGAGGGTGGTCACAAAGAGAACCAAGGCTTCCGAGCATGGGCTTCCGAGAAGCTGGAATCCAAGCGTTTTCATAAGGCTGTCATCGGACTGGCGCGTGCCTTCCAATTTCTCCTCCACCCATCTACTGACTCTTTTTTGTCACGACGCCCGGGCCCTCACAGATCTCAATTGACAGTGTCATCGTCCTAGTTGACCTATCCTACTCGTTCTTATCCGACTCGTGCTCTCCTGAGTCAGCTGAACCACCTCTTTGGCTGGAAATACTATCCTACGCCTCGTTGGCCATTACGATTATTTTCGTCGTTGAACTTATTCTTTTTGCTTGGGCATTTGGCCCGCGATATTACAGCCCATTTGAAAGCATCTTGCATTTCTGCGATGGTTCTGTTATTATCATGACTTTCGTGGTTGAAGTTATACTGAAGGGACGCGAACGTGAACTCGCGTCTCTCCTGATCCTCTTCCGGTTGATACGGTTTGCTGCCGAAGGTGCGAATATAATATGTCGCGAAAGTTCTCACTCATTCCAATTACAGCTGCGGTCGGCGTGGGCGAGCTAAACGAGGACACTGTCAAAGAACTAGTTGAAGTGAAAAATATCCTGGCGGAGAAAACGCAAGCTCTTCAAGCGGCTCAGCAGGAGATTCAAACGCTCCGCCTCAGGCTTTCACAGCCAAACGACGGGCCGTAGAATCAGCCGTGGAGGATTAATCATATACTTTTCTTGGGACTAGGTAGCCGTTACTCTAATGAATTTGTGTATTCCAAGTACTCTCATGACATGTTGTAACCGTGTTGGCAATAATGACTCGTTTTCTTGTATCATCGGTGTATACTTCTTTTTGTCAAGCATGATACTGGTGCAAATTGTTATATGCTTCAGCTTGTTTTTATTGATATTTGACGACGAACCGATGCTGGGAGAATTGCATCTAAGGGCATGGGTTCGAACAAGCAAATACAATCAATATATCATAGGTAACATAAAGTACAGGTACAGGTGGTCATGTTTTCATAAAGTTCCATTCAAGATTGTCGTTCTTTCTTGACAGGTATATAAAACAGAGTTAAGTACGGGCCGTCACAAACAGCGCTTCGTGATCATCGCAAGCGAAAGAATCCTTCGGTAGATAATAAGTGAGCTGCGTCGAGTAAAACAGTTTCTAGCCACCTTGTCTGAGACTGCTAAGGTCACGACACTTGTGTATTCGTGCATTGCATGTATCTGTGAGTTTGGTGTTGGTAGCTGTTGGTAGTTGGATCTAAATTTGGAGGGGCGCTGATTCAGCAGAGGTAACCCGGGTCTTTCCAGAAGGGCCAATCGCGTGAAGTTGCACTGCAGGGCTGTCTGAGGGCCCATTAATCTTGACGTCGGAAGGCCAGGACTTCGGTGCATGATGCATGACGACATGAGGGGCGATGGGAAGAGTACGGGAACTGCATGAGCTGGGATGGAAATTTCATAGCGGACAAGTCAGCAAAGGATGGGGACGAGTACGAGTACAGGGAAGATGGAAGTCGAGAGCATGAGCGGACGACTGGAGATAGTATGACATCATAACCGCTGTGGCGGAGTCACACGGGTTTGGGCGTTGGTCTTGTTGTCGCCCTTAGCTCCTCCGCTGCAGCTGCGAGAAGGAGTAAGCTGTACGCGTACATTGGTTTCTGCGCTCCGCTCTTTTCGTATGACAATTCGCATGAGGCTGCCATTTCTTCTTCGCAACCCCGTCTATACCCGTTTAGTATGAGTATGTGGTATTCCTCTTATTTTCTCCGCCTGTTCCTCATTATTTACTCACAGTATCTCTCACAAATCATCCCGCAGTCCCCTCGCCCTCTGCAGCTACCCGACCAGGTCTTTCTGTCTATACTTCTTCCTCTCTCAATTCCCTTGTTTCCCCTGCCTCTCCCTCTCTTTCGTCTCTCCCGACTTCTCCCCCCTGTCCAGATCCCTCGCATTCGCCTCAAACGAATCCCGACTTTCCGCAGCAACCTCTAGCCGGGACATCCGCTCCTTCTCCCCCACCTTTAGACCCAGATGCTTCAATTTGCGCATTCCCTCAGGACCTGACAGATGTTGTACCCTTGCCCAACGCTGAAGTGCCCCTAGAGCTCTACGTCGATGACGAGGGTCTCAGCTCACTAGAAAAAATTTATATTTTTTGTCGCAGCAAGGTAACAATGCGAAGGTTGGTTTGCCTTCGCCCCGCATCTAAGCTCCCTCACAACTCAGAGTTCAGAGTCTTCATGTCCCGTTTTCTCTATACCTTCCTTCCGGGAATAACGCCGCTTGAGGGTGTAGAATACGTACTTCCCCTTCTCAGCAGCCTTGCCGTAGACGACGGTAAGTCCATCGTTTTAAATTTATTTCTATGCCTCATAGGAGGCCCAGAGGATGCTGTCAAAGAGGCCTTAGTCGTGAATCTTGTTGCCATCATGTGGTGGTTTTTTAAAGTAAAGCAGCATCTGTTACTCTGCTACGGCCTCCCGTTTACTTCATCTTTAGCACTGCCGATTAATCGAAGACGAACCACCGGAGGAACCGCAGGATCCCCCTGTACTGCCTGTACAAACATTCACCCCCATTTTAGGCTGGTTACTCATAGATCATAACACTATGGTTGGAGGTCCTGCACGATTTGCCGTCGTAGAAATTTTAAACCGTTTGCATTCCGCCGATGACAGAGGTGAAGATTTCCCGCCATTTGGTATCAAGGAAAGGAAAATGCTTGAACAAGAAATCATTCAACAAGTCATCATTGGCATGGGCAGGCTTGATGTTTCTGAGGAGTGTTTCCCGTCTCCAAAACCGGACGTTACAAGTGAAACTTCTTCAACGGTTCCTTTGCCCTCTTCAACACATGAGAGCTCCCTGGTTTCTTTGCCTCACTCTCCATCAGCAGCTCAATCGCCTTTCTCACTACCATTTGATAATATTAAATCTTCCGCAAAAGACCAAATATCCATCATACCGGCTCCTCCTTCCATTCCCTCTCCCGATGTTCTTTCATCGTCCTCAGGATTTTCACCAGATTCAACTTCCTCCCAAATCCTGGAACAACTGCCCGATTTTTCTTTGGCTCCTGCTTCACCCCCACCAGCAGGAAACAATCTGGGCAACTGGATACCTCCGAGTCCTCATCCTAGCTCGGAAGCTACTTTTGGTGATTCTACTTTAAACGAAGAATGTAACAACGATCACGATGAGTGGCTAGTTGCAGAGGGGCAGCATAACCAAGACGCGCAAGAGGATGCAAACCAACAGGCTGCTTTCGGGAGATTATCGAGCATGAGTTTGATTGCGACAGTAACTGCACACGGTATGCTTCACTAATATACGGTGTTCATAAATATTTACAATCTGGTGCAGCTAAACTCCCCGAAGATACACTGAGAGCTTTCGCTGATGAAGTAGCATATATTGGCGCAGACCCGCTGTATTGGGTGCGGCGAGAAGCATCTTTCGCCGTAGGTGCACTTGCCAAAGTCGTTCCTACAGAGGTTGTATTACTTTCTCTCCTGCCGATGTTTGAGGTTCTTGCCCGGGACACTGTGTGGCATGTTCGACACTCAGCCATCTTCGCACTACCAGGCATACTCACTCGTCTCACACCGCAACACCGTCGTACTTTGGCGCTGGATACACTGATGCCTCTTGCAAGAGATCTAGTTCCCACTGTTAGGTCCGGGGTACTGGAGGTGCTTGGTGAAGTGATATATGCGTTTCACGAAGACGACGAAGGCGCACCCAAGGAACTTGTAAATCTGTTCGTAGGGAGAGAAGCCAACTCAGGGTGGCACCAGCATATACACAACGAAGTCAATGATCGACCGAGCAACCCAACAACAACAGATTCGAATAAACGTCAAGGCGCGCTTTCCTCCGTGTTTGAAACCGACGAGTCGTCCGAGGAGGGTGAGACTGAGCAATCTGAACCGGGAGGTGTTCCTGGGCCTTCTTTGAGCATACCTGATGATTTTTTTCGTGATCCCTCCCGTCCCCTTGTCACATCATTTAATTATCCAGCAGTGGCACTCTCGCTAGGCCCACGGAGATGGAGTGAGGTGCGAGGATACTATCTTGCGCTTACCCGGGACGGGAATGTGCGCGTGCGTCGCACAATCGCAGCAGGGCTCGGCGAGATGGCGCGAATCCTGGGGGCCGAGCTCGCAGAAAGAGATTTGGTTGATATCTGGCAAGATATGGTTCACGATGCAGAGGACGGGCAAACGAGATTGAAGGCATTGGGTGGCATCTATATGTTTATTGGTGCGCTGGAAGGTGTGGTGAGAGAGAGAGTGGTAGCGGGCTTAGTCGAGCTTTGGGAGCGATGGTTGACGGGGTGGCGAGAGAGGGAGTGCCTCACGCGGGCATTACCTATGATGGCGGAAATACTGGAAGGTCAGGGAGAAATAGTGCGGGTGCTCATAGGCAAAGCATTGATGGATAATATAGCAGCAGTGCGGGAGGCTGCCATTGAAGCGGTGAGGATTTTGTCATGATCGTCTTTATTGAAACTCAAAGACAACCATCTTTTGCAGTTAACTCATGTGATCTGTGCGTTTGAAAGTCGGCCCCTCCTTGTTGAGGCATTGAGAGACGACCTGCAGGGACTTGCATTCGCTGACCTGCGCAGAAGACGAGCGACGTAAGTAAGATGCTTGGACATTTTAGGCTGAAAACTCATGTTCCTATTCAGCTACGTAGCTTGCTGTCGTGCACTCGTCGACGGCGAGAACGGCGAGGCCGAGGTTGCTAGAGAGGATTTCTGGGAAAACATTATTCAGCTCAGTCAGGATAGCGTTATAGATGTCCGTATTGGAGTAGCCAGACTTTTGGGTGAAGTATGTGGTGCGTATTGCATGTTTTATTGATATTAATTTGGGAAGATTCGAAATGTTTTGCTCTACAGATAAATTCTATCCTCATCCTGAGTCTTGGTCTCCGCGGGTTTTAGAGACTATTCGTCGGCTGGCTCAAGATCCTGCACGCGACGTTCGTGCCTTTGTTGGGTTTCTACTCATGCCTGTTAAAACACCTCGAATCCGCCTGTTTCAGACGGTGCCAACGCCCATTACCCCGCCTGACATGACCTTTGCCACTTTCTCACGTCCTCCTCCGAAAGCGCCACTTCTGGACACCATCATGGGCCTGGACGTTGAGGATTTCTCTGCTGACCCGCCCGTGCTCCAGGAACAGAAGTTGAAGTCTGATCGCGCTACCACGAACTTAATTGGTCAGGGTTTGAATATGGGCTCTCCAGGCAAGGTGAATGAGAAAAGTGGATTCAGAGATACTCTTCCGACCAAAGATCCTTTCAAACCCCTACTGTTCGAAAGGCCACGGTAAGATAATTAATGGACCTTTTTGATTAGTCTCTTGGCCATTCTGGCTTGTGACATTTGCTTGTTTGTTTTTCATGCCTATATTATTCTCTTCCACCCTTTTAGAACCTTTTTAGCGAAGATCCTGCCGCCGGACTGAGGTGACAACTCAGCTTGCAGTCCAAAAAAGGTGAGTAACCGCCCAGCGTGGCACCTGGGCGCTAAAGGTTAAGTGCCTTACAGTCATGAGATTCACAGCCTGAACGCACCCTTTCAACTTGGGTGAGGTCAACGGCTGTACGTCTACCCATACGAGCGGGCCTCACATTGCCGTTTTGTCTGGGCTGGTCCTTTCAGCCCATTCTTATCGGCCCACAACATGTCGACCTTCCTTATACTGCGTTATTTCTCCTTTGGTTTGTCTTTTCACCGCCCATCATCGAGGCATCATAACTGCGTTCTTATACTTCAACGTCTCTTTAGTGCTCTTTATCATCTTTAACTCGGTCATATGTGTTGTCGCAGCACTTAACCTTGGGACATTGCCCCCAAACATTACTCGCCTTCGTGAGTCTCTTAACCACCCTTATCTTTCACGTTCCTGCCGTTAATTTGTGTATATAATGCAGCGGAAGTTGACCGTTATCTCATCGTCCTGGGAGCGTTAGGCCTTGTGATGGTATTTTCGGTGTAAGGGTTAGGGGGTTTTGTGACGCGGTTAACTGAGACAGGTTTTATAGCATTTTTATCGAACTCATTCGCAAAAATGCATTCATCGCTCGCGTCTCTACGGAAATCGGCTGGGTAGGCCTCCTCTGGGTTATGCATCTGTGTACGTTTCTGCCTGCATTTGTGGCTTATTGAATTAACTCTCATCTCCAGCTGGAGCTGCCGCTGTCACTGCGATATTTCTTGATATACAATGCCCCGCCACCGGTGAGTCGTTCGAATCGACTTAAAAATATACCTCATTTCAGTGGCGAAGGTCTATCATCCGATATCAGCTGTGTACCAACCAAAGCCTTGTTAGCTCTCACATGGATAAGCACCATCACATGTCAGTAATGTAATTGCGAAGCTTCTTCGAGGCTTATGCAATTCTCAGTCCTTTCATACCTATTGGGCCTCGTGGTTTCTGCTGTCCATCATAGTCAAGCTGATAGTAACGTATGGCGCAGTGGCGTCCGTGACTTTCAGTGGTTCACCCAACGAAAGGTGACGTATGATCTACCAAGGAGTACACCTTCCTACGGCAAGCTTTCTGAACCCAAGATATCGTCTGGGCCACCACCGATTTACGCCCAACAAATGGGATTGCCTGTAAATTACTTCATCGAGCCCCTCACGATCCAGCGACCAATGCCTCCAATTCTTGTTGCAACATCTGGATCTCAGATTATTGCCAATGAGTATTCACACGCCCGTCCAGCCACACCTCCCGCTCCTTCCCCATATCAGTATTCGCTCTATCCACAACACCTTCAAGCAACCGTGGGAGTTCTTCCCAACTTATCATCCAGGGCTAGTGGAAGTTCTCCTCCGCCGGCGGGTATTTGGCCTCGTTCTAACCCACAGGAACCCAAACCCAAACGCCATGCGCATGGATCCGCACCCAATCTCTCTGCATCTGTCGTGATCGTTCCTGATTCACCTGGTCCGCGGAAAGCAGGTCGGAGAGGCCAAAGTGAGCCTATGTTGAGTGCAGCGCGCTCACGACCCTCAGGGCCCCGAATGTCTTCTCAAAGGCCTCGACCACCTCCATTAGACCTTTCATCGCTTACCAAAAACAAACCTTGGAATTGAGGGTCACGTGGTTGAATGGATGCTCGATGCCTTCATGCCCCGTCGAAAGGCGCTGCGCGTTCTTTACGCTCGTTTGTTCTGTTTTGTCATATGTTTAACCGTTGTTCTGAATTGAACGGATGCATTCCGCCTCTGTTTAAAAAGTTACAATATTTTCAAAGTCCGCTTGTGGTTACAATGGGAACGAAAAAGTCTAATCTGCCAATAGAAAATCATAATCACGTGACTAGCAACTGGATGGCTATCACGTGACTCGAGTCATTTCATAAACCGTGGATCACGACGCGTAGCTTTGTCCAGATTACATTGAATTTACTGCCCACCATGTCTTCTTCGACCAAGCGACCTTTCGGTGATATGTCTCCAAATTCATCCCGTACTAGTGAACCCGCTCCTAAACACCAGCGCCTTGACACGGTCAGGCTTTCTATCTCTGAAGAAGAACACGCGGAACAAGATCAACAAGTTCTTAAAGCCCCGTTCGTTAATGTGATTCCGGAGCAATTGGATGAACCATCGGCTTCGCATTTACTGAGCCACATCATCAAGAACGCTCGCGATCATCTGAATCAAGCCCTTTGGTCAGAAGTCGAGAAGCTCGTCCAAACAGAAGATGGCCTCATGGAAGAGCTGCAGGACGCATGGTCAAAGAAAACCTTTTCTGGGATCCGGAGCCTTCGTGAGTTGTCAATGTCTATTTTCTATTGCACCCATTGAATTTCACTGCAGGAATGTTGCAGAGTGCGTCGCATCCCTCAAATGAGTATAAATAATACTTTATCTTCTCTGCAGATCCGCCTCCGGTTTACCAAGCACCCTCCCAGATAAAAAACTCTAACAGACCGGTTACTCCGCCCACCGCAGGAGCCTTGACCATCAAAAACTCTCCTCCCATCAGGTCGACGACGCAGATCGACGAATCTATCACGGCCTTCCGCAAATCTCTGATCCCCTTCCTGAAGGAGATTGTTGTTCGCCGTGAAAGTTCAATATTGAAGTGGAATCCCGTGGCCCCCGGAGAATTTTTCGACCATGCTCGTTCTTTGAAAATACCGATGCATCAAAATGAACCATCCCTTCTTCTCCACGACCTTGGGAGACCATCGGATTCAGAGATGGAAATTGTATCTTATCTTTTCACTGCAAGCGAAAATAAGTAAGTTATGATCTTGTCCTTGAGTAAAATTAATTAATGATTCATCATCTAGACTCTTTTGCAATGTGTCTGGGGCAGGCAAGACCCGTATGCTGCTACAAGGACTCTGTACAGTCTGGGGTTTTTATTTTGTTTGTGAAGTAGACTCCCACAAAGTCGGATCCCATGATCTTGAGAAGGCCATCCGATACCTTCCAAAGCGCACAAGGTGGTCCGCTCATTCACCAAAAGACGATCCACACGCCTTCTCTGAGAACACTCAGCTCGCTATGTATGAATTTCGGAAGGTTTTACTGGGACGCTTGATCGTTCTTAATCTGTTCTTGAAATTAGCATCAGAGAACAATGTTCCTCCTACGGACGAGCTTAAAAAGCTTTGGACTCTTATTCAAGTGTCCCCTGACATATTTGAGGGATATTCTGGTGATATTTTCGAGCAAGCTTTCGACAGCTTGTGGGGAATTGAAGAACACGACCTCGATACCCTCTTGACAAAAGAAGAAAAGGAGTACGGTAATCGTCGTCTTAATGAATTGGTCTGTGTCATTGACGAGGCTCAAAACGGAGCCACCAAGCATGATACAGCCTTCCTCTCCGATTCCGGCCACCGCAATTACCGACCCGTGCTCAAACCGATCGCCTATGTCATGGGATACCGTTTCTCTTACATCTTATCGGGCACTGCCGTTTCCAGCGAGCAAATAAACTCTGCAGTCTCCTCTGGTGTAGGCAAGAAAGCGGATATTTTATTGTTCAACAAGACTGGATATTTAGACAGCGAAGAAGCTCATTCGGCGTTCATGAAGAAATACCTTCCGACGAGCTATTTGAAACGTGAGGCTGGGAGACAGTTGTTGAGGAGATCATGGCATTGGCTACGTGGACGGTAGGTCACCATGGGAAAAACTCACTCGAGAGCTGCTTACCAACGACAAGGATATTTAGTTATCGCTTCACAACAGCCTTCATCGAGCTATTACTTGTAAGCGGCGGGCATTGTCCTCATAGGGTCTTAGATGCCTTCGTCGAACACTTTACAGAATTTTGTCCGAATGACGGCGACGAAGGCTTGCGAAATGAAGAAAGTGGGGCGATCCCACGCATCAAAGTGAAAAGGCTCTATAATTCCGAGCAGATTGCGAGTGGTACGGTTTCCCCTGCATTGAACCGTGATCTTCGCTGACTCATGCACCGTACAGCCGCGCACCTTCTGAGAGATGCGTCGATGATCATCTTTAAGTATATGACCGGTCGCAAGCCTATTAGTTCACTCCCCAATTCTCATCCAAAGGACTTGGTGGAACTTGGGTTTGCAAGATTTCTAGGCAAAGCAGTGCTCATCAATGAGCCTCTGGCGCTTCTTTCCCTTGGGCACTGGCTAGAATCTCAACGCGGGTTCACAATGAAGGAGGTGTTGAATCTTTTGCTAAGCCAATCAGTAAACCATCAGGGGGGCGGAAGCCACTTCGAAGACGTCATGACGTTCTACTTTTATACCGTGTTCCAGAAATTTTGCCGCTTGGACCAGATCTTCAACTTCGTATCCCCTGCTCCGGACTGGGCTACAGACAAAGCTCGTCTCGTCGCTTACACACGGGATAAGAGTGGGGGGTACGGATTCGCGCATCTGGACATTCATCACGAGAGTCGTCCAAGGCAGCCAAGTGCTCCTATGGCGACTGTCGCAGAACGTAGAGAAGATTCGATTGCGTGGTTGAATGATCAACGTTACGTCCCTATACTCCTTCCCGACAATTCCATGGGTCCGGATCACCTCGCACTGTTGGAGTTTGAGGACGGGCGGCGCCTTTGGATGGCGGCTCAGTCGAAGTGTCAAACGGCCACTCTAACGGGTCTAAGTCTCACCAAAGCAATGGACTCAGTAACGCCTCCTTTTTTTTGCGGTCACCTGGCTGAGGAGAAGGTATGTTCACCTGTCATTGTGTCTACTTTCTTGCGCTGACGTTTTACACAGCGTGAGTGGCTTCAAGCTGATGTGGATAAGGCTATGAGCAGTGTGCCTAACTTGATGCCCGGCAACACTCATTTCCTTCGTGTGATCGCCTGCTTGGGAGAGTGTAACACGGCCGACTTATCTGCCGATGAGGGCCCGCTGGCACTTCTCAATGTGAAGCATCTGCAGGATGTAACATGCACTGGCGCAGTCAATGCACTTGCTAATCAGCTAGTTAAAAGGGCATGACATTGTTGGGTGGATTATGTTGGTTTCCAGATGATTCTAATAATGTTAATTGTTACAGTGGATGATGTAATATGGATTCATTACCTCAGCTATAAGAGATACTAGATGAGTAGGGGATTGAAGAATACCACCTCATGGCTCTCTTTGCAAGAGAACAAGAGGTTGAAGATGGATAGTAGATTTGCTGCAATATGTGGGACATGTAATACAGCAACCACTATCTATTCACTAAGACTGATAAGTCACTTTGGGCTAAACTTGTGGTACCTAACAAAGGTTGGCTTCCTTACATTTCAACTCACCATTCTTCATTTTTAGGCTGAGGGCAAAGCAAAGATTGAGAAGATCCTGACATTCATTGTAATTCCTCCCTTGCAAGAGAAACAAGCCATTGCCAAATCCACATCCATATGCAAAGCTTCAGATGACATACATGCTGAGTTGGCACATGGGTATTCTTGTTGCCAATGTGCTAAGTCCTTGTCACCGGATCTGTGCTCACCTGTCCCACCCCCATTGTCTTCTATCAATTACCCAAAGCTTTCTGATTGGCTAAAAGAGCTTGATGACCACCCTATCCACGAACATGATGATCAGAACTATCAGCAGTATGCTGATCTCTTTGCCAGGGCACAACTGCTTCAACTTGATGATCTAGGAGGATTTAATGGAAAAGATCTCAAGGCAATCTGTGAATACATCAAAGGCAGCACTAACTTGGCGTTGGGTGTCACTTTCTGTCTCCTGAGATTTGCATCAGAGGACAAAGAGGAGCTTCTTTGCACATCAGGATGTTTGCCTAAAAAGCCTTGCCATTCTTGAGTTCTTATACATTTACTGTCATTCCTGAATCACATACTATTAGCACCTTATAATCTCACACTCCACCCATTCCTTTCAGCAGTCTTTCATTTTCTAACAAACACAATCCTTACAAGGACCAGCATAGTATCACATTGATTAATACATTGGTTTTTAAACATATCTACACTTACAATAAAATGCATGTGTGTTGTCTGGGGTTACTGAATAAACAGCCTTGAAGAGGCAAGCATACACATCAAAATCCTGGGAATTCCACACAGCATGTGCTATGCTTCCCTGGCACCTTATATGAGCTTTGATTGCAGAAAAAGCAAGTTCAATGGGGTTATAATCAGGGGAGTATGCTGGAAGAAATTCGATATGCATTCCTCTGAATAAAATTTAGACACAATCACAACAATTAAGTCAAGGTTCATACCACAAGTAAACCAACTTTATAATCTCAGGATCCTTGTGGATTTGGCAATTGTCCATTACAATCACCAAATTCTTTGCTGGGAACAGCTGCATCAGATTGAGAAGTGCCTTGATGAATTCAGTGAATAGTGCAGTATTGAATGAGCCATCAACAATCTTTGCTGCCAGGATGCCATTGTATGAGATGGCAGGTAAAACTGAAAAATCTAGCAAGAGAATGAGTCCAAAAGCAATGAAGAAATGAAAATAAACACAAGACCTTTTTCCATGCACAAAAAATGACTTGCAAAGTGCCCATTGCCCTTTCAATGCCCAGCTGTATCCACGGTATGTCATCCATCAGTCAAATGCACTCTCATCAACAAAAATGAGCTGTTCTGCAATGTAAGTCTGATCAACATGATATGCGTAGGCTGCCCGCTGACAAGCATGATACTCGACAGTGCCTACTACACTACAAAGATGCTCACTGCACATGTGCCTATCTTCATCAGCTTTCGCCAGACCATCATCTGCTGTGCTACCTCCAGTCCGCCAGACACATCATCTCCACACTCATTCTATTTTTCATTGATTCTATTTTCAAATATGCCATCCAGCATTGCCACCACCACATCCCATGATTCATTTCAGATGACCACCAAGCCAGACATACACGTTGGGCCACGCATTGAACTTCCCAGTCGATGTTCTCCCCTTGATGTTCATTTGTCCACTCCTCCTCCACAAGTTGCACGTCGTTGGTACTATCATCTCTATATTGAATCTCCTGAAGGTCCATTCTGAGTATTCCCCTCATATCCTCCTTATCACATTCACAATTGCATATGGGTATTCGATCAAACCTTCCATGCTCCCTTCTACGTCATCGGTTTTGACCCAAACTTCAAACCAGTGAATGGTTGGCATTGTATCGTCCTCAGGAATAACTGGTACATCAAAGAGCATGGACCAGGAACAGAGATTTGCTATGGTTATGTGCCTAAGGACTTCATCAAGAAGGACTCGTCTTTGTTCCCTCTCTGGAGGAAATTCATATCCAAGTGTCATGATTGGTTCAAATGTTTCTGAGTCATCATCAAGCCACATGACTCACTTACTCATCTTCGGAGATATTTGACAAGCAACTGGAATCCTATTGGATGGCTATGACTCATTTTATTCACATGACTCACTCGCTTCTCAGCTGTACTTCTATTTCCAATTGTTCCACATGGTCTATTGTCTGTGACTCACTTCTATTCTATTTCTGGCTTCTATTTCAGATTTGCTGCCACATTTCCCTTCATTTCTTCGACCACCTGACTCATTTCTCCATTCCATTACAAACCACCTTCCTATTTTGGTTTTCTGCCTCTCACCGTTCGTCATTTCTCCTGTCTGCTGTCAACGACGTCGTATGGCATACTCGCATTGTTTGTTGTTCTGCTCATGTATATAAGACCTGTTTCACCTCAGTATACCCTAATTCACCCCTTTCAGTTGGATTCACTCATCTAAGTCTAAGTCTTCTAAGTCTACTACTACTACTACATCTACGTCAAGGCCAGCTTTGTCGTGACAATTGCTGTTGTATCTTGTCTTCGCTTACATCAGCATATTACGTCATCATCATAGTCGCTGCTACATCCTCATCTTCGTCTTCATTCTACCTTTGTTGCTGCTGATAGCAAAGTGCACTGAGCTGAACACCAGTGTTAGTAGCCGTGCAACGACGACACTGCTACCCACTGTCTTTTGGATCCATTTCCGAAAGTAAACTGACACTGCTTTTCAGCACTATGCTCTCTTGCAACTTTGGTGATCTGCAGTCAAAATTAATGTTGATCTTACTACAATACTGAAGGATTGAAGGTGCAGACCTTCTTCATATTGAAACTGACCTTCTGCAATGTTCTCCATATAGTAGAAAGCAATATGGATACACCACAACACTCCTCCAAACTTTCCTTCAGCTCGTCCAAGTAGACATCAGTAGATTTTGCAATACTGCCCTGCAGGAACTGAACCACAGTAAACCTTATGCAAATTCTCATAATTTACTTACAGCATGATCACCCCCAGTGAAAAGTGGCATGGTGCTGGGTGGGTCATAGTGGTGAAAGGCTGCACTATCCCATAAAATCTGAGTTCTTTGGCTCGCTTTGGGAAATAACTTTAATTGAAGTTTGGTACTGAATATTTTTTCTTGCAAGTTGCAATGACAATCACGAGAGGCAGGGAAAAAATTTCCGGATGGGAAAACCATGAGGAAAATCTTGAGAAATGGTTGGGTTTGCCAATGATTTTCTGAACAGGAAAATTAAGTGAAAATCTCATATTTGCCAAGGATTTTCTGGCTCAGGGAAACTTTCAGAAGATCTCTTGAAATTTCTTGGGACAACATTCAGTAAAAACATGGGAAAAACATGGGTATGACAAAGCTTTTCTGATTAGTCAACGCACTTGGTCTACGGTACCCACGATGTTCACCTCCAAGTTTGTTGTCTTTAACAAACCCTTACCCTGGATGGTGGAGTTATATATTCTGTCAAAGGGTTAATACGTTACCAAGTGTCTCCTAGGTCCTGTTTCAATAATGTTTGGAGTAATATAGTTATATTACCCTTAGTGTGGTTTTTTATCAAAAATGTGGTGATATGACGACGGAGGTTCATATGGACGTTACTTTACTAATCTTTGGAGCACATTAATCGGTTCCTAATGTGTCACTCTTCTCATCGGGGACGTGAGATATATGGTTCGGGAGGTTGTGGTACCACTGTCAACGACACGTCGGGGTGTTGAAGTCAGCTACCTCACGGTAACCGAGGTTCACCTCTTTTTGCGTCCGGACCCGTGTTATATTATAGGTTATCCAATGTCAAATATAAAACGTGTTATATTCATTAAAGTTTTAAACGAATACCCCGGAGTCTTGTTGTTTTGTTGGTCCGTCTCAAAGACGACGTGTCATTTAGCATTCGAAACCTTACCTACTAACTGGTTAATTACTCCATATTTTAGGGTGCACATACGTAGTGGACTGCCATAATGATAGGAAGTGTGTAAGCCCATCTTAAAATTCCCTACTCGTTCTCTACGTGGTCGACACGTGTCTCATAACCTCATTGGTCAACATTCTGGTGGTATACCTTTCTGTCTGTTGACATGATCATATGTGTTACGTGGAATCCTTTATAAGTTGGTATTTTATTACTAAAAGGTGAATAGTGATCTCCGTCCCTTTGTCAAAGACCTTAGTCTTGTTTAGCGTTACTTAGCCTTGTTTAGATCTGCTTTAGT
This sequence comes from Ramaria rubella, assembly GCA_015039355.1. Lineage (NCBI taxonomy): Eukaryota > Fungi > Basidiomycota > Agaricomycetes > Gomphales > Gomphaceae > Ramaria > Ramaria rubella. Next base: position 171,770 of record MU134452.1, read on the forward strand.
CTTACCTTGGCGGTTACTTAACGTGACTTAGTCCTTTTAAGTCAGTTTTAGTAAGTCTAAACGGTATGCTAAAAGACCGAGACCCTTTGACAGTCTTCTAGAGAGACCTTAAAGAACCCTGTTGTAAGTCGTTTTTGTAGCCTTTTTGTGCTCATACTGTTTCTAAGCAAGGCTAAGTCAGTTTAAGAACCGTCTGAGCTACCATAAGACATTCTAAGACAGACTCGGGTAGTTTAAAAGACTAGGGATGGTTAAGGTAGTTATTCAAGTTAAGACAGGTTAAGACAGGCTAAACAAGGCTAAGGCAGTTAAGACAGGTTAAGGTAGGTTAAGTAAGGTTAAGTCAGACTAAGGAAGGTTAAGTAAGGTTAAGTCAGGTTAGGTCAGGTTAAGTCAGGTTAAGTAAGGTTAAGTCACGGTAAGTCAGGCTAAGTCAGACTAAGTAAGGATAAGTAAGGGTAAGCAAGGCTAAGTCAGGTTAAGTCAGGTTAAGGTAGGTTAAGTCAGGCTAAGTCACACTGAGTGAGACTAAGTAAGCTAAGACAGACTAAGACAGGTTTGGTAAGGTTAAGGAAGGTTAAGTCAGGTTAAGGGTTAAGTCAGGTTAAGTAAGGTTAAGTAAGGTTAAGTCTTAAGTAAGGTTAAGTAAGGTTAAGTAAGGTTAAGTAAGGTTAAGTGTGTAAGGATTCTACAAGGACTGGGTCTTGTTGAACTGAATTAAAAGACTATAAGAAAATAAAAATCTGGGTAAACGGCGAACCCTTTTTACGTCTTTATGTATGTTAAAAGGACAGGTCTTTTAGATCTCTTCGTATACGTAAGAGTGCACTCAAAGTACCACTAAACGATGTGGGTCTTTTATTATCTAAAGGAACCTTAAGGGGTATAGTCCCTTACGGTCCTTTTAGTATGAAAAAGACAACTAAAATTACTACGTTAAGGATCCCTAAAGACTTTTAAACTACCCGAGTCTTTTAGAAGTCTTTTGGTAGTCAGACGGTTCTTAAC